>PVJL010004447.1:0-129284 GCA_004026885.1 Lyroderma lyra
CTGGATAAAGAAGCTGTGGTACATATACACAATGGAATATTACTCAGCTGTAAGAAAAGATGAAATATTGCCATTTGCAACAAAATGGATGAACCTGGAGATCATCATGCTAAGTGAAATAAGCCAGACAGAGAAAACAAAGAACTGCATGATTTCACTCATATGCGGAATATAAAACTGAAAGCAAAGAAAAAAAGAAATGAACAAACAAATAACCCATGGACACAATCGATAGTTTAATGTTTATTTGGGGACGAGTGGGTTAGGGAGGGGAGAAAGGGGAGGGGTTGGGAGAGGAGGCGGGGAAGCTAAATATAAGGTGATGGAAAGAGAAGTCACATTAGGTGGTGAAGTTATTATACATCAAGTTGACAATGCACTGTAGAATTATATGCCTGAAATCTATGTAATCCTTGCTAACAGATGTCACCCCAATAAGTCTAACAATAAAAATGAATTAAAAAAAAAAAAAAAAGCTGTTCTTTGGGAAATACCTGTAAAGTCTCTATAAGACATCAATAAAACATCAATTAACCACTTATTTTCCAAGCTCTGTAACTGGAAACATCTATTCATTCATAGTGATATGACCAAAGTCGCAGATTCAAAATCCTATACTCCATGAGGAAATGACATCTGTATTTTCAACATTAACTGTGAAGACCATGGATTTCAGAGTCAGAAAGAACCGGGTTCAAATCTGTTTTGTAGTTTATAAACCAAGTGACCTCAGGCACATTTCATTATTTATAGACTAGGGGCAATGACATTAACTCATTTATTAATTATTTTAAGTGTTAATTGAGCTAATGCATTTAAAGTGATTAGCAAACTGCCTGACACCTAGGTTCAATAAAAGGTCACCATCTTTGTTGTTATTATTATTGCTGTTGCTATTATTGCTGAATGATTGATATTTTATGCATATTCGCTTTATTTAAAATAAACTTTATTTATGTTAAACTAAATAAAGTTTAAAAATAAAACCACTGTATATTTGTCCTGCCTCTAGGGCTTCCTTCCACATCCAGTGAATGGCTTCCTAGCATGGCTGCTCCGCCGTGGCCAGAACATCATTTCCCTGGGCATTTGAGATGGTAAGCCTACTTGGAATTATGAAGAAATGTCCTTCCTGGGTGGGAATGAGCACTAAGGAAGAGGGTATCCTGCTCTTCTGTCAGGAGGACAAAATACCCAACCACCTTCCAAAATATCAGACTTGCAGGGAGAATTGTTGTGCTCGTAAGCCTAAATGTCAGCAAGCATCTGAGTGTCAAAAGAGCTGCAAAGGGAGCAGCAGTGGCATACACTGGCTACCCCAAAGAGAGAGAGAGAGACAGAAAGCAGGTCCCAGCCTGCAGAACAAAATCAGGAAAGAATTACAACTCCATAGACAAATAGAGCTAAGAAAATATTGAACTACTCCTTGGATTCAGGAAAGACTGTCTAATTTATAATGAAACAACTAGAGCTTTCAGAGTGATAGTATGCTTATAAAGATTTGAGACAAGGCAGAAAGAAATCCCTAATAATAAAAGTAAAACTTGAGTTTCAGGAGGTAGAAATAGAGATGCAAAGATACAGATATCCTCAGTTCTGGTTTGCTACAACCCATCAGGTAGATAATTGATCAGCTTTTAAATAATAATAAAAAAAAGCTTCCTAAAAATGAAAGGTATAATATTACATAATCTCCCAAGTGAAAAGTGTAAGAACCAGTATTGAAATTTCATTTCTCAGGCTTAAACCATCATCATCCCTAGAAAATAACTGTGCAATTAATAAGCAGCTAGAGTACTGAAGAGGCCAGAAACATTAAGGATAGAGAAAGAACAATTTTGACTCTCAAGAACCTATGACAAGACAGAAACTGCTCTCATCATCCCATGATTACCACCTCCTCACATGGAGGGACGCTCCAGGAAATGAGTGGTTCCCGACCTAGCACACCCCACACTCTTTACCACCTACTTCTGATACCAGGCTGAAATGAAACTAGTAAACCACATAATCTAATTAACCGCTTAATTTTAAAAAAGAAAACTAATATTGTGCTCTTACTGTAACCTGTAGGAGAAATATAGAAAAACCATTTAGAATAAAATAACATTATATTTTATTTGTTTGTTTGTTTTTTTTTTTTTTGCTTTTTGGTATGTGGATAGTTCCCCGACCAGGAATCAAACCCAGGCCGCAGCACTGACAGCGCCAGCGCCGAAGCCCCAAGCCACTACACCATCAGGGAACTTCCAACATTATATTTTAAATGATCAGGCATGACTATCTTAGATAAAATGTTGGAATAGTCAGATTCTTGCACCTAGATGTAGAATCACAGGGATGTGACAGTTCCAAATACAGAACGATAGAAATGAGCCTTACTGATAACTTCAATGCCGCAAGTGGCTTCTCAGCCATGGACAATTCTTGGCAGAACTCCAATGGCTCAGAAAAGCATATGCTCTTTTCTCAATTTGTATGGTGACTGCATCCTTGAAAATTTAGCGTATATTAAAACCATGCAAGAAAACAAAAACAAATCATTGTGCACTTACATGTAAAGTAGACTTAAGTGTTAGGCACAGATAGAAATAGTGCAAAATTTTTCACCTAATGTGTATCTAAATTTCAAAATTCAGCAAATTACATAGAAATTCTTTGTTGTATGAAATTGCCCCAAGAATTGCAATAAGTCTGGCACCCTGGCCAAACACTCCCCTCTATCTCCACCACCATGAACAGCAGCACATCAACTGGCAGATACACCCTTTAGAATCATTGTCACAACCAGAATGTCCATTCCCATGTCTCCCAATTACCGTCTGGGAGTGGAAACTGTCGTTTCATTTCTTTGTCATGAAACAATACATACAGCCTTTTTAGATGATCTGATTAGCCTAGTCTAGTATCTCATTGCCACTGACTGAAAGAAATTTCACGTTACACAGGCCTGAATTCAAATCCCAGATCAGGAGCGCACTATCTTATGCCCTGGGGCCAGCTGTTGTACCTTTCTGAGCTTCAGTTTTCTCATTGAGAAATGAGAATAATGCAACCATCTCAAAGAATTTCTGAGATGATTAAATAAAATAACCCACAATAATAGTGACTGGTACAATGCCTACCACATTATTATTGTTCAATAACTCATGACTGTGATTATTACTTGACCTACCATTAACCATCACAATATTTAAAAATAAAATAGTGAAAATACCTTTGGTTAGCAAGTTGGGGTAAGTTAGAGAGAGTGTTTGGAGTTGCTTCCCAGGATGAGCTGCTAGAGAGTCTGGCGTGAAGCTGACACCTGAGGCAACATGATGGGATCATTAATTTAGGCTAGAAGGTTACAATAAATCAACTTGGCCTATATCTCATAATGTTTAAAACCCAGTAAGACCGACAGAACTGCCTAGACACATGAACCCTTTCCTTCAAGAAGAAAAATTACTTTTGTAATGCGGCTGCTGTTTTCATGATTTTCAAGATTTTTTTTTTTAAATGAAAACCACTTGGTAGGGGATTAGAATACATTTTGAAGTACAGAGTTATTTCCAGAAACAGCAGGAGTGGATGTGTAAAATCTATGAACCATGGAAGAACTTATAGACACAGGGAAATACCTAATAATATTTAAATTGTTAAAGCCTTCAATATAATCGGGTAAAATGTGCTATCTAATTTGTTGTTTCACTTTATAATTGGCTTTAGGATGAATACCAGAGGCTTTATTTCTTATTTTCTCATTTCTAAGAAGATTAGATTTTTTCCTATTCAATGGAAACCTCCATTATTTTTATTTTAGGTCTCTATAGTGAAATAATCAATAGGAACAAATTTCAGATGTAAAAATAGACAGCTATACTAGGAGATAATGAAGAAATAACAGAAATAGTCGTATCTGACTAGGTCAAAATAAATTTTTAAAATTCATTTCAATCAAACAGATAAAATGATGTATTTCCTTGCAATCCAAGGTATTATAATATTAAAATATCAAGAAGAAATAAGCAACATAAGGTGAAATTAATTTCCTAATAATTAATTTTACTGTTGTTTTAATAAGTAAAAAGTTAAAACAATCTATAATGGGAAAGTAACATTTTTATTAAATAAGCCACATGGAAAAATATTTTCTTCACAATACCACTCCAACTATGCATATCTGAAGTAGTATGGTTACCCCAGTTCCTCCACAGGAGGGAAGGGTAGCTTATGGGGTGAGATGGGCAAGCCTGAAGGTTTTCGGAGCATGTTAAGAATGGTGCAGGGCAAAAGAAGGCACTGAGTTTTGCACTCACCTTCAGGGAGTTTTTATTAAACAGAACATATGTCCTAAACTGATTTCCCATTCATCGAGCTGTAAAAAAACAAATTTTCAATTGACTTTCATTCCTATCACACATTGTTTTATAATCAAAGGAGCAAGTATGAAGGCAGTATGAATGGTTATTTTGTGTCCCATAGCAAAAATGTAAGACATATTTTAACTTAATTTATTTGCATAATGCAACATTATTTGTGATCCAAGGTGAATCCTATAGACATACCTGTAGTACACTACCAGTGAGAGAACCAAGTCCCACACTACCACGTTTGCCTCAGGCTAAGGCTTGAAATGAGATACATTAAGCACTGTGGAGCTTAATAAAGCTTATCAAACAAAGAGGTCTGTCCACCTATTTGGTGCTTCTGTTGTCCAACCTTTGAAAATAGGAATAAAAATTATGGAAGGCACTTAAGAAGAGAAATAGGTTGAGATAAAAATCATATGATAGATTCCTTTTTAACTGAAAACAGAAAAATAAAAATTAAAACAATTTAGCAACAGTAGTAATTATTTATTATAGCTTGATATGTGATTATTTGGGCATTGTTTTCCCCAGATTTTTCCACATAAGTGAATTAATTATAAAATAGAAATATCTAATGATCTTCAAGACACATCTTCTAAAGTACTAACGTGCTTCCTAAATTACTTAATATAGCCACAGTTTCCTAAAAGGCCTTAAAAAGAGGAACAAAAGCCATCTCGGTAAATACACTGCATAGTTTAAAGCTTAGTGAGACATGCAATCCAAGAATGTTATAAAACCCAGATTTTAGCCTCAAAGATCAAGTCTGCTCCAATTGTGCACATCGGCTATTCAGGTAACCCAGAAAAAATTTTACATTTCACTGTATTTTTATCTTTTATACTTCTGCTCTTGGAAATGATATGTTTTCTATAACTGATTCTTCGAACTGCAAAGGAATTGTAGCATTACACAAAAGAAACTCTTGCATTTAAAAGAATGAAATTTCTTTCACAGTATCAGTTCAAACACACAAAGCTCATATAATGGAACTCTGGCTATCTCTTTCATTACAGAACTTGGAGTCAGGAACCTGCCATCTCAGTTTGCTTTGGCTTCTGACTAACTGCTCAGTCCAGGAGAACTCAATTAACAAATCTGGGCCTCCATGCTTCCCATGGAGAAAGAAGAGCTATTTAAAAAAAAAAGAAAGAAAGAAAGAAAAAAGACTTTTAAAAACCTCTGGGAAAAAAACCTCTTTTTTTTTGCACTTTTTATTTACATTTCTTTTTCTATGAATTTTGGATATATAGAGAGAATTTCTCAGAACTTATCAAAATACAAACTATCAGTAATCAATCTAGAGTCTACTAAATTAATAATATCCCAAGATCCTCTTTAGTTAATGACTTTTTATTCTGCCTGGGGAGAATAGCTTAAACAAAAACAAATCTAGGACAGGGCAGACTGATAAAGTAGCAGTATTTATTTACCCAATAAATGATATTAATTAAGAAATGGTCTTACACAATATAAAAAGCATCCTGTATTCGTCAGAAGTTTTAAACAGTAGAATAAAATTAGATTCCTAGAAGATGTGAGGAAAACTTGGGGCATAAATTAAAACAGGGAGATAGACTGAAAAATCAATGTTGTTTCATCATCTAAGCAATGAAAGTGATACAGAAACTAGAACAATAAGAAAGGAGGGTCATATGGGTGAGGAGCTCCTGCTTTGCAACAGACACCTGGGAAAAGAATATTTTATGTCCTATTATAGTTAGCAGCAAGTTCAAAAGATTTCTCACTCCCACATTTACCATAAAAGATGATAGATGTCACAGTGATTTCTCAAACCATCTTCATGTGATAACACAGAGCTGTTTTGCTAAAGGCTGCTTTCATAACTTGGCTCTTAATCTAGTTGGACTTACCGTAATTCCTTTAAGAAACCCAAGGGAGAATGGCATATTTTCTATAACTGAAATACAGCAATAGAAGCAGGTCATCATCAGCTGCTGCTTTCTCTAAAGCATTTGACACAGCCTCTCCAGTTGTGTCCCTTCCGGGCTCTCTCCCTATTTACTGCTTGCATTATCCAGAGTTCTACTTAATGCCACATCTCCAACAATGATGTGGGATAGGTCCCACGAAAATGACCATCCGAGAACTTTATCTGGACTCTCAGTTCCTCTATACTCCCTCCCAATGCAGCCGTGCCATGTGAGTCATTCATGTCTGCATTCAGAGGCTAAAATTCTTACTGCCCTGGAGCCCTCAGCATGGAACTCTACATTGCACTTTGGCCCATCACACCCCTCCTCCTTATTCTGGCATATTCCAACATGTCATGATCCTGTCACAATGAGGCTCAAGGATCACCAAAATTTTCATCGTGATAGACCCTTCAGGATCAGGATACCAGTCCTTCAAACGATGCTCAAAAACATCTATCCACAAAAAAAATGTATTGAATCCACACTGTATCAGTTTGCTGCCTTACCATCCATAATCTCCCAGTTAACTGCTGCCAGATTTTTAACCCTGAATTTTTGAAGAGTCTGACTTTCACACTCTTCATACACATACAAATGAGGTCCCAGCACCCCTAAGATCCAGGTTTTACTTCCAAGACTAAACGTTGATCATCTCTCCTGGTATCTTCCTCTCACTTACGCCCATTTATCTTTACCATTCCATTCTAGATACTGATAAGTTACAAAGGCCTTTTTCTGCTATGTAAGCATCATACCCTGCTGTGTCCCTAATGGATCACTGGGATCTGATGGGTTAAGATGGAGCAAAACACTTCCTTTCCCTATTAGGTCTCCAGAAGTGTTCCCTTGAATATTCAAGTAGGAATTCTGCCTGTATGTGGGCCACCTATAGTTAATGACTCAACAAACAATTACTGAGCCCCAATACCATGCCTAGAATTTTTTTAGGCACTGGGAGTTAGAAATATGAATAAGATACAGACTCTGACCTGGTAAAGGAGGAAGACACATGAAAAGCAGTTATATGAAAATTGCCCTATCTTTATGGTCACGGAAGTCTCCTGTAGAAGATGACAAACTGAGTGGAATTTGAAAGAATGGATAAATTATGAATGCATGAGTAAAAGGAAACATTCCCAGGAGACAGGACAGCATGATCATTAATACTAAAGCAAGAAATATCAATAGCACAGAACTTAGAAACCCCCATACCAATACTGCTACTGGGAACACACAGTATGAGACAATGGTGATGGAATCAGAAAGGATTAAATCATGGAAAGCTACAATACTATTCAAGAGTCTCGACTTGACTTTAGTTACAGCAATAGCAACAGAAAAAAATTTTTCCAGAGATCCTGCTTGGTAGGGTTCCTTAGGTCAACAGTTCATCTCTAGCCTCAAAATTCCCTCTCCGATAACTGTTAGTTTTGGTGAGACAAAACATGAGCTATAATTTTAAATCTTGTGTTTTTGTAATCGCCTTTCAGTTTACTAAATTCAAGGTATGATGTATGGTCTACTATCAGTCATTATAGCAGATTATAACCTCCCCAAAGGTGTAAATCAAGGCCTGTATGAAGTGGACATTTTATGCAGTCTGTTTTACTCAAGAATGCATGACAAATGTCAAAAATCCTGAAAGTCAGTCTTACAATTCACTTGCAGTCTTCCAGGAAATTCTTCCAGCTCACTGGGCTGTGAGCATCCTGGGAAGTTCCTTAGACAGTCATTTAGGGACCATGGATTGCTTAGGACTATGTTCTGGAAATGCAAGCCAACGCAGATACCAGGCCAAACATATGTAAAAGCTAACTAAATACTTGAAATAATGACAAGGAAGAGCAGAAAGACCTCCATGCTAAGTCAGCACAGTCCTACAACCTCTAATGAACCAGAACCTAACCAAGGTCAAGCAGTAGCTAAATGAAAAAAGTTTCACCTAAAGACCTTTAATGTAATTAGGGATCAGAACCTTCCTCTGATGCATTATTCATGATGTGAATGCAATGCTGAAGAACCCATCCTACATCTATTCTTTCTCATAAAATAAAAACTCTTCAGCTTAGAATTTAAGACCTTTATTAACCTCTTTCTGTATACCCATAATGATTCATTATACGTCAACTGGATTCTCCTCCTGGTCTAACCAAAGTTATTTACTTACCAAAACCACTCACCTACAATATACAAGCATGACTACACACACACACACACACACACACGCACACACACACACACACACACACACTCTCAAACTCACAGAGCTAATTCCCACCATTTCAGTACATTGCATGTTCCACAGTTTTCATGTAGTTGTATAATTAATTCATACAAATATAAAAGCTTTAACTAAACTTGTCTTTTTTATATGTATATAAAGTTGCTATAAAAAAACATAAGCAATACTGGGTTACATTGCCATTTTCACTTATGAATGTGCCCTGCTTTGTGTTGTGAGGGATATTTTATACTGTATAGTCTATTTTCCCCTTTTCTGTAAAAGGAGAATAATAATAGAATTGATTAATGGGAACATTACGATAAGGACTGAATTGGTAAATGAGTGAGAAATTGTTCACTACTGGGCTTGGAACATGGCAAATATTCAAGAAACGTTAGGTGGACAGGAATGTAGTATCTTATATAAAACATGCATTCATTCCATTGTGAAGCATTTACTGAGTGTGCCTGTTCTGTGCCAGGTACTATTGCAGATGCTAGTGAAATAAATGCTATGATTCCTGTCCTCGACATGATTCACCTCTTTTGGCCCATTCAGTTCAAAAGGAAAGCATGCATGATACTTATATATGTATTTAGATAAAAGAAAGATTTATAATATCAAGGATTCTTTAAAATTGCATTATTCTCAGTTCTGACCCATGGATACTGAGAACTAAGATAAATTGAATATAATGGAGGAGGAAAAAAACAAAGATAATACTGCTTGCTTTTGATTAAAATTGTTTCGCTAAGGAATTGTCTATTATTGTTTGCCACCAACTGCCAGCTTTTAGAAATTGCAAGTCAACATAAATCTCCTCTATTGCTCTGTTCACCCTGCTTCACCCTATTCCATTGGCTACTAGGAATAACATCAAAGAATCTTCTTCTTAGTGGACCATGAAATTAAAACTCAGCAAACTGAAACAGCCAGTGGGTTTCTTTGATGGGTAAGGCCCAATCTGCGAAGTCAGTAAAGAATGCAATGGGAAAATCTAATGTCTCTAGGAAAATGATATTGAAATCTTGATATCAGGAGAGCCTAGTGCTAGGGAGTGACAATCCAATGTACTCAGAGAAAAGCCTTAGGATTCAGAGAAGAGATGGAAGAATGTCTACCTAGAAATTTATCTGCCATTATAAATATAATTTTCTAAACAATAAAAAATAGGGCTTCTTTCAGAAGAAGAAAATAAGAAAGTAAGTCTTTTAAATATGAAATCACTACTTGTTCTGGTCATAGGGAAATCTCTTCTCTTTCATGAACCCATGACACTTAGGACTTGAAACTTTTGGTATTTATGTGTAAGACCTTGTTATCGTATGCCATTTTTCTTTCTTTTATCAACTTAATTTTACAATAGAGAATTGGTTTACAATCCATTATTTACTGAGCTTTCATTATAGACCAAGCCCTGTCCTAATCACTGAATGTGTATGTATTCATTTAATTTTTGTAACAACCCTATGTGCTGGGCATGCAATTATCCTTACTTTACCACAGGAAAAGACTGAAGCACAGGAAGATTAAGTAATTAGTCTATTGTCACACAGCTAATAGTATTTAAACTATGACAGTCTGACTCCAGAGATTTTACTCTTAATCACCATATAGCACCTACTAAGCACCTATGACATACTAAGTTGTGACAAGTGTCAAAGACCATAGATGAATAAATGTAAGATTAGGATATGCAGTCTCATAGCAGGAGAGAACAGGCAGTTTTTAAGGTGTGATAGAATGTAAAATACACTATCATAGCAGTACACCTGTAAGCTAAGTTAGATAGGGCTACAAAGGAGAAAGCAGTTAATTCTACCTGCAGAAATGGAAATAGTCAAGTAAACCTTGTGTTATTCATTGGTCCCCTTCTTACTGTTTTCAGTCTTGTAAGAATTTTTTTCCACTGAGAATTTATTCATTTATTTATTTTATTTTAAGGAAGACACTTACATAGTGGTTACTATGTTCCAAGGCTTATTCTAAGTGCTTTATAAACATTAACTCAAGTTTTATAACTACACTATAAATTAAATATCACTATATCTATTTTTTACAAATGAAGAAACTGTGTCCACAGACAGGTTAAGTAGCTTGCTCAAGGTCACATGTATAGAAAGTGGCAGAGTTTGGATTCAAACCTAGACATTTGGCTCTAAGGACTATATTACTCTTACCTGCTATACTCTCCTGACTCTAATAAATCATTTTAATAAAGCCTGTAGTTTTTCTTTTTAAAAAAGTGATTTAAAAGGCTACAATATGGAGAGTCAGCATTTAAAATATTTGATAAAAAGAATTACAGTATTAATCAGTGATCTTCAACACCTTGTGACAATTTTTGTTTCCCTTGACATAGACTTAGTGATAACCATTACCTGCAACTTCTCAAGCTGTGCAAAATTTAAGCCCTTGTCAAATGGTAATTCCTTGATATAAAGTTAAGATACAGTTTATAAAAAACAGGTATCCCTATATTCTGGAGATGTCTATGTATACAAATCAATTTTACTCAATCTTGATGAAATAAAATGACTGATTTTTATATTCATTTGAATGTAGTACTTCGCATGGGTACGCTGTTAACAACTGAGCATGCATTATTCCATTGGGTCTAGCATAGATACAGCCCGATACAGAAAGGGAAATAGCTGCTTTGGCACTTCATCAATCAATTACTATTTATTAAGTTTTCACCAAATGCAGAAGATTCTACTGCACTAATTTCACCCATGGCTTCAGATTCTGAAATAAGAATGCACTCCTCAGAATAGCAATGAAGGAAAAGCAGTGAAGGGAACTGGGGATTACTATATAAATGGTGGAAAACCTTTATCATTTAAAGTATTTTATATTGTTTTAAAAAGACTTTATGGTTTTTGTGCAGAATTCAAGCACAAAGATATTGTCATAATTTAATTTTTGATTCTTGTATTTCTCAATTAGCTAGAAATTTTCTTGAGTAGTTAATAATACCTCTTAACTTTTAAAAGGCAAATACTATAAACCACATATATGGACTGTGAAAAATGCTACAAAGCCATTTTATTTCATAATATAAAAGATATTACCACTTAATAACATTCTTTAGATGTCAGCTTTGACACTGGAACTATATCTAATATTACTTGAGGAATTTTGATCTTTGTTTTATTTGGAAAACTCACAAGTTAATCCTAATATGCTTTTGAAATTTCAAAATAGCAATGAATGGAAAAACAAGAACACTTACCTCAATCAACATCTGTCTCATAGGTAAAATTGGAAATGTAATTTCATACTCAGTTAGAATGGACCAGTATGCTACTGGCATCCACCCATGAGATGAAAACACAGTAGCAATTTTAAACATTTGTGTATGGTTCCTGTATAGATCAATGCCAATTGCCTTTGCCATGTTTAATAGAGGGAGAGAGAGAGAGAAAAAAAAGCTTAATATTAATGCTGAGTCACCTAGCTTAAACGTAAAATGGTCAAAAGCAGCACCAAGATACCCTGAACCTAGGAGATTCAGGACAGCATATCCAAAAGAAAAACTGAAAAATAACAAAAAAGTTAAAAAGGAAAAAGATGCCGTGCATGTTAAAAATCAATGGAATCAATAATACTCAATGGGAATAAAAGTGAAATGTGTACAGGTTAGGATTAACCAAAAGAGGCCAAATAAATTACATAACTACACTGAAACATCAGTTTCCCAAGGCTTGGTTTAACAATTATCCATTATGAGATACATGAGTTTTTCAGGATCTGTATAGATACAGGTTTGACATAGGTAGCCCCAAACTTCTCTTCTACTGCTTCTTGTCCCCACCCCCCACTCAAATCACACAAACATACCAATTGTATATAAAAAACTACTATATGAAATTCATTGCAATTGATTAAAGAGACTAGTTATTTCATGTTTTGGACATGTTTTGTCCTCCCATTTTAAAATACTGTACCTCATCTGCCTGACAAACTGTTGATCATTCTTCGACCTGTGTTAGTGCTGTTCTGTCAAGTCTCCAAAACTCCCACTTCCTGAATTTAAGATGATCCTTTTCTTGTTTATGCCCCCACTGTAACCAGCACATATGAGGTCTGACAATCAAGTTTGTGAAATTGTCACTATGCACTTACATTGGCAGCACTCTATGAACAATTCAGTAAGGTGTCATAATCTCGGTATATCTGTGTCTCACAGCTGTGTTCATGTTGACATGTAGCAGTGCCTTGCTGAGTGACATTAATTATTGTTGTTGTGTGTTTTTGTATCCCATCGCAAGAATGTCAGAGCTTGAATTAGAACAATGAACAAATAATAAATTTCTTGTTAAACTTGGCAAGAGTGGAAGTGAAATCAGGGACATGTTAGTCCAAGTTTATGGGGATAATGCCATGAAGAAAATGGAAGTGTACAAATGGATTAAACATTTTTCTGAGGGGAAAGTGTCAGTCATGAAGAGAAGTCAGGGCAGCCAATAATGAGCAGAATTGATGAAAACACTGCAAAACTTTGTCAAATTGTGCATCAAAATCCTTGGCTGACTGTGAGAAGCAGAGCTGACCAACTAAACATAGATAGAGAAAGAGTTAGGAAAATCTTAACTGCAAATCTTGGCATGAGAAAGGTGTGTGCTGAAGGGGCTCACCAATGAACAAAAGCAAAGGAGAGCTGAAGTTTGCCAAGACGTTTTTGAGAGGCAAGATGATGTTTTGGGCCATGTTATCACTGGTGATGAAACGTGGATGTAACAACATGAGCCTGAAACAAAGCATCAAAGTGCACAATGGAAGTCAGCAAATTCTTCATGACCAAAAAAAGTTCTGTCAGTCCAAATCAAGAGTCAAAATCATGTTGCTAATGTTTTTTCGATATCAGAGGGATTGTTCATTATGAATTTGTAACAGCTGGACAAACAGCCAACCAAGTTACTATTTGGAAGTGCTGAAAAGGCTGCATGAAAAAGTTAGACAAAATGACCTGAACTTTTTATCAACAACTCATGGGTTTTTCACCAACTCACATGGCACTATCTATAAGGAGTATTTTAGCCAGTAAACAACTGTATTGGAACACCCTCCCTACTCACCTGATCTGGGTCCCAGTGATTTTTTTCCTTACCTCAAGATAAAGGAAATATTGAAAGGAAGACATTCTGATGATATTCAGGACATAAAGGGTCATATAACAACAGCTCTGAGGGCCATTCCAGAAAAAAAGTTCCAAAATTGTTTTGAAGGGTGGACTAGGCACTGGCATCAGTGCCTAGCTTCCCAAGGGGAGTACTTTGAAGGTGACCAGAGTGATATTCAGCAGTAAGGTATGAAGCACTTTTTCTAGGATGAGTTCACAAAATTAATTGTCAGACCTTGTACATTTTTATTGTATCCACCATGCCATTTTTACAATTATTTATACTGTGTTCTTTACCGTATTCTGCATTGTTAGATGCCATATATTTATACAATTTTCTCAAATCCTAGGTTCCTGTGACATTAGTGGGCACATAAGAGTCAGTACATGATAAAAGAATGAATAAATAAATTTAATAAAAATCTAAGATGAATCTCTCCTTGGGCAAGGAAGCAAGAGAAAAATAAACAAATGGGACTACATCAAACTAAAAAGTTTTTACAGCAAAAATAACCATCAACATTTTTTTAGCTTCTTTTTGTTAAATTTATTGGGGTGACTTTGGTTAGTAAAAATTATAGGTTCCAGGTATACAATTCTATAGTGCATTATCTATGTCTTGCATTCTGTGTTCACCACCAAGTCAGTTCTCCTTCTGTTACCATAAATTTAACTCGCCCTCCCTTCTCCCTCAATCCCCTATCCCCTTACCCTTAGGTAACCACTAAACTACTGACTGTGTCCATGAGTTTTTGTTTCTTTGTTGCTTTCAGTTTTATATTCCACATATGAGTGAAGTCATACGGTTCTTGGTTCTTTCTGTCTGGCTTATTTTGCTTAGCATGATGATCTCAAGGCCATCCATGTTGTTGCAAATGCAGTATTTTATCTTTCCTTATGGCTGAGTAATATTCCACTGGGTATATATACCACAGCTTCTTTATCCAGTCATCTATCAAAGGACACTTAGGTTGTTTCCATGACTTGGTCACTGTGAACAGTGCTGCTATGAACACTGGGGTACATATCTTTGCAGATTAAGGTTTTCAAATTTTTTGGTTAGAAACCCAGAAGAGGGATTACTGGCTCACATGGTAATTCTATTCTTAATTTTTTGAGGAACCTTCACACTGTCTTCCTTAGTGGTTGTACCCATTTGCATTCCCACCAACAGTGTATGAAGGGTTTCTTTTTCTTCACAGCCTCTCCAACACTTGTTATTCCTTGTCTTATTGATAATAGTCATTCCAACAGGTGTGAGGTGGTATCTCATTGTGGTTTTGATTTGCATTTCCCTGATAGCTAGTGAAGCTGAATATTTTTTTATGTATCTGTTGGACATTACTATGTCTTCATGGAAGAAATGTCTGTTCAGGTTCTCTGCCCATTTTGATTGGATTATTTTTTGGTGTTGAATTGTATGACTTCTTTATATATGTTAGATTTTAGCCCCTTAACAGAGGCTTTGCTTGCAAATATATTCTCCCAATCAGTTGGTTGTCTCTTTGTTTTGTTGATTTGTTTGTTTGTTTGTTTTGTTCTTTTTTGGGGGGTGTTTTGTTGTTGTTGTTCTGGTTTTTTTTTTTTGTTTGTTTTTTTTTTTTTTTTTTTTTTTTTTTTTTTTTTTTTTTTTTTTTTTTTTTTTTTTTTTTTTTTTTTTTTTTTTTTTTTTTTTTTTTTTTTTTTTTTTTTTTTTTTTTTGCTTTTCAGAAGCTTTTTAGTTTGATATAGAAAAAAAGGTAAAAAAAAAGAAACCATCAAGAAAACAAAAAGACATCTACTGAATGAGAGAAAATATTTGCCAATGATACATCTGATAAAAGGTTAATATCCAAAATTTATTTTAAAAACTCATACAAATCAACACTAAAAACAACCAAACAATACAAGTAAAAAAATGGGAAGAGGACCTGAATAGACATTTCTCCAAAGAGGACATACAGACAGCCAATAGACATATGAAAAAATGCTCAATGTCACTAATCAACGGGGAAATGCAAATTAAAACCAGAAGGATATAGCACCTCACTCCTGTCAGAATGGCCATCATCAATAAATCAACAAACGAGTGTTGGTGAGAATGTGGAGAAAAGGGAACCCTTGTGCACTGTTGCTGGGATTGCAAATTAGTGCAGCCACTCTGGGCGGCAGTATGGAGGTTCCTCAAAAAATTAAAAACAGAACTACCTTATGACCCAGCAATTCCACTCCTGGGTATTTATCCAAAGAACTTCAAACCACCAATTCAAAAAAAATATATGTACCTGTATGTTTACAACAGCGTTATTAATAATAGTCAAGACATGGAAACAACCAAAATACCCATCAAGAGACGATTGGATAAAAAAAATGGTGGCACATTTATATAATGGAGTATTATTCTGCCATAAAAGAGAATGAAATCTTACTATTTGCAACAACATGAATGAACCTAGAGGTTATTATGCTAAAAGACCTCTAAATAAACTTTTAAGTCCAACCCGTGGGTGCGGAGAGCTACTCTTCTTTCAGTGTCCAAGGCCATCACTTAACCCACCTGCAGTGATCTTCCACTTGCTCTTGCCCTTTGTGAAAAGGGTACCAGTTTCAGTTTTCACCTGGGAAGCTTCCAAGTTTCATGCCAACAGAAGTTAATTTTTTTTCTTAACCAGATGATGTGGATTTCTGCATGACTAATAAACTGGAGTCACAAAAATAAAACAAAACAAAACAAAACAAAAAAACAACTCACTGAATATTGGGTGAGGCCTATGGAGGAGCATGGCTGTTATCAGCGAGAATTATTAATAATTACTCAACTCTTCAAAGCCAACGTTCCAGGGACAGACAGAGATGTTCTACTGGGACAAAGTTTTGACACTTCACAGTTGCTGGGGAAGAGTCCAGATCATAGCAGTGTCCATGACGCGGATTCCGAGGTGCCTGAAAACCTGCTGTGGAAAACCGCTTTCGGCTTGCTGCCGCACAGCACTTCAGCCGAGGTCGGACTGGGGGGTCTCAGGGCTCCCTAAGAGAAGGAAGCCCACTCCACTGAACCAGGCCTTTCGCGCTCCTCGAGAGAGGACTTTGGTTTTGCAGCTGGAGCATGCGCACTTCCATTCCCGGGTCTGACTGGCTTTCGGTGGCCCTGCCCATGCACAGAATTTGTGTGTGGCGGGGCCTCTGAGTTTAGGTGCCTTGGGCACTAGGGCGACCACGTGTTTCTCACGTCTGGACTCCCCTGCCGGCACCCGTAGATCTCCCGAGATGCCGCGCGGCTGGCTTCCTGCGGATCTGGGTTGCCGCTGCCTCACCTGCCTGACGCCCCTGATCTCAACCTTCAGGAGGCTGCTCCAGCCCTCATGTCCCAGCTCATCCGCGCCCTGCGCTCTGTCAGGACCCTCACTTACCGCTCCCACACACCTCCAAGGGTGCCCATGCCACCCACCTCCACCAGGTCTGGGCCTGAGCCGCCGGGCGTCCCCCACCGTCTTAAAAAGAGAGACTGTTTCCTGACGGAGACGATGGGGTGAGGGAGCCAGCCCGCTCACCCACCGCAGGGCGCTGGTACGCCAGCTGCGACCGAACCCCAACCCGAGTAGCGACCTGAGGCTGTTTTTCATGGCGAACGCCCCAGGGAGGAGCAGAGATGGTCTCCTGGGGTGAATTTCAGAGAACTGGCCTCCACGAACTCGTGAGTACCTCTTTGTTCGGTGTTTTTTTTTTTTTTTTATCTTTTTAATTTGTTATTATTTGTTTGCATTTGTGTAATAAGGAAAACACATCCTTTAGTGCATGGTGTCCAATCCTTTAATGCACGGTGTCCAATCCTGTGGCTTCCCTGGGCCACATTGGGAAAAGAAGAATTGTCTTGGGCCATATGTGAAATACACTAACACTGATGATAGCTGATCAACTAAAAAAAAAAAAAAAAAAAAAGAAAAGAAAAAAAAAAGGTTGGTGCCTAATTCTCCAATTCTCCTAAGTGTTTTCAGACAGCTTCGGTGAGACAAACGTGCTCCAGGACGTATGGAGGCCAAGTATTCGGAGGCTCTGCTTCTCTGAAAGCTGCCTTCGGCTGCCTTCGTGCACATTAGCAATGTTCATTGAGTAAAACGCCCTTTTGTAAGTGATTTTCCTTCAGACATGCGAAGACACTTCTGGGTGTTCCAGCTTCCGGTGTGTAGTTCTCTGAAGCCATCCCTTCTTGCGTGGGGCCCTTTTCCCCCTTTCTGAAAAGTTTTGAGAGTATCTTTTTCCCCAGAGTGATCTGAGACTTCTCTGTAATGAGCCTCAGTGGTATTCGTACGCATCGTGCTGAGTCCTTAGTGGGCTCTTTCCATCTGGAAACCCTGGAAATTTTTCTTAAATTATTCGTTTGATGAATTTCTTCTTTGTGTTTTTGGCTCATTTTCCTCTTGGAATGCCTATCACTCAATGTTCGACCTCCTAGAAATAAATAAATAAATAGGTAGATAAATTCTATTCTTTGGAAAAATTCTTCAACTTACAAGCTTTTTACTTAAGCTCTTTGTGTCCCTTATAATATGTATATAGATTTTTTTTTTTAATCTTAAAAGTTTATTTTTGCTCTCTGGTATTTCTTTGTTTTTATTTTTAATGACATCTGTTATTATAGATTAAAAAACTCCTCTTATTTCTCTGATTAATTAATGATTATTCGAATGTTTTCCATGTGTTTCTGCTTTCTTGCTCTGTATAGTCTCATTTAGGTAATTGAAACCCTTTGTACAAGTGTAGGGTTTTGGAATTATGGGCTTCACTCAAAGTTACTAATAATAGTGATGTGCCATTTATTTGGGGATTACAGTATCTTTAGATCTTTCCTCCTTGACTGGTTGGATTGAAGAGAGATGGGCATTAGGAACTCTTGCCTTGAAGTGTACATTTGTCATTTTAAGAATGATAGGGTTTTGAACAATGACTATGCAAATTATTACAGAATTCTCTTTTTTCCATTGTATTAATGTCTTTGCCCTCCTATGAATATGATTCCATTTTTCCTGGTATCAGAGTCCTACTGTATTGTATTCTGGAGAGAAACAAAAATAAGTAAATAAAAAACAAATAAAACAACTTCTGATCATCTGGTACAGAAACAGAAGTTATCCAGTAAGTGAGGGTAAGTGAGGGAGGTGATCTGAGTGTCCAACTCTTGAACAGTATATATTAACAGTCACAAAATAAACTTGTTTCTAGATGTGTCTGGCTTCACCGATTCATGATTGTTTCATAATTTCTGCAGTGCAAGTTAGGTTGTCCTTTCATTTTCCTCATTGAGATTCAGTTTGCACTGGTCTGCTACACCAGTGAGCTTTCTTTCTTTAGCTTTACTTTCTAAGGAATACAATGTAAACAGAGAGGAAAAAGTAACTTTACAGTGTAGAAACATGACCATATTTAGTTAAGTGATGAAGGTCATCAATAATTTGTCATATTGATAGCATGCACCCTTGATATATTATGATGAAAGTGACTATTTCTGTGGTCTTCCTACCAATAACCCAAAATCCAAACCCCAGTCTGTCATTATAAAAAACACCAGGCAAATAACAATTGTTTTCACAAAATACCTGATAATTATTTCTCAAAATTGTCAAAGACATTAAAAACAAGAAAGTCTGAGAAACTGTCACAGTCCAAAAGAGCTTAAAGAGATGTGGTTACTAAATGTCATATAGTGCCTTGGATGAGACCCTGGATGAGAAAAAAGACATTACGTAAAAACTAAGTAAATCTAAATAAAGTAGGAATGTCAGTTAATGGTTATAAGTCAATATTAGTTCACTACGTGTAACAATGTACTATGCCAATATAAGATGTTAAATAATAGGGGAATTGGGTATGGGGCATGTGACCACCTCAGTACTATCCTTATAAAATTTTGGCAATCTAAAACTGCTTTAGTAATGTTTATTTTAAGATATTGATAGTGTTTCTTTTCTGTTCTCTATTTACTTGTGAGTATATATATGTTTTCTAAATTTTATCATTGTCACTTAGTATAATTTTGTGCAAGTGTTCAGTCCACTGTCCTTACCTAGAAGCATCTTAATATTTAATTTTAATTCATCTGTTCCATGGATCTGTGATGATGCTATGACTATCACTGGATCTCCTTAAATCCAAGCATGACCTCCTTCTGTGAATGATAATGGAGGAAGGAAGTAAATCAGAATAATGAAAAGAGTCATGGTCTATAGATGGGCCACACTAGGATGTGACAAACGTAGAGTAGCCTACTGTACTTCAAGTAATGCGAATTTTTCAGGGCTGCAAATCTAAGCCAGAAGTTACTAGAACCAAAAATATCCACATTTAAAACTGAATCTTGGGGAATGGTATTAAATTTTAAATGGGCATTTAATATAATTTGACCAGAATTTCAGGTTCAGGGTTACCTTGCTTAGTTGAGTGTGCTGAAGTCTGTCATCCTTAACTTTTTTAACATTCAGTGCAGTAAACTTTTTTTGTGTAGCAACTCTGTCTTCTGTTTCTTTTATGTGATCTGTACTGTACTTGGTACTGAGTATATAAAATGAATATATTAAAAATCCTTCTGAGTGAGATATGAAGAATGCTTCTAAAATTAAGGATGCACTGTGTAGTTCTGCCCCCGGCCATAGTTGAAAATCCTGACTCCCTAGTTTTTGCCAGGAGCACTTTCATCCAATAAATGAACACTTGCACCGGTGACTTTTGAAAGTACTTCTTTAGTGGCAACTAAACACTGACTGTCTCACTGAAATCTCATAGAAATTATTCATATATATATGTGTGTGTGTGTGTGTGTGTATGTGTGTGTGTATGTGTGTGTGTGTGTGTGTGTGTGTGTGTGTGTGTATGTGTGTGTGTGTATTTATGTGTGTGTGTGTATGTGTGTGTGTATATGTGTGTGTATGTGTGTGTGTATGTGTGTGTATGTGTGTGTATGTGTGTGTGTATGTGTATGTGTGTGTATGTGTATATGTGTGTGTGTATGTATGTGTGTGTGTATGTGTGTGTGTGTGTATGTGTGTGAGTGTGTGTGTGTGTATGTATGTATGTATGTGTATATGTATGTATATATATATCTGAATAATACCCTTAGAGTAAGAATAGCCAGCAGGCCTACAATCCAATAGAGTTTCAAAAATCTTTCATCTTAAAACAGAAAAATTCCAGACTTTTGTGGCCTTGAATAGAATTCCACATGGCACTATCAGTTGGCACCACTTCACTGTAAAAATCGTAAGGATTCCTAAAGATACATTTTCTAGTTAACTTTTCATCATGTATGGGGAGGAGAAGGGTTAAAACCAGGATGGATCACAGAAAAGGAGCTTCTAGAGTGACTGGCAAAGTTACATTTCTTGACCCGTTGGTTTCACCGTTTATTTGATTTGTGTGGTTTTCTGTATTTTTGTTTTATCTTACAACAAATGGTTTTAAAAGGTGGCTAATACTTACAAGTGTATGACTAATGTTCCAGAAGACTGGACAAGAATATGAATAAATATGAATATTAAACTAGAAACTTAATTTGTTGCATTAATATACTTTAAATACAAAATGCAGTAATTGAATTAAACTATTTAAATGTATCTTACAAGATGCCAGAACAATTAACTAAAGTGTAAAAATTTCCACCAAAGATGTGTTTTTTAATCCAATCTTGCCAAGTAGTAATCTAGCCAAATTATGTTAAGTGTACTTTTTTTGATCTTTGCTGAATTGACTGAATTAATTATTAGTTGGCATATTTGAGACAAAGACTCAAGAACTTGACTAAATTCCCTTGATAATATTGTACACACTCTGTTTTTTTGAAATGAATAACACAGAAAAATGACAGGAATTAATGTGGTAGCACATACAAAGCTTGATATTATGTGAAAAGCCCCTACTATAAGGAAAGTTCTTCTCACAAAGGTCATGCAGTAATGTCATAATCTGTAGTTCTTCAACCAGGGTTATTCAAGCCTGGAGAATAGAGCTCTCAGGAATTTAGAACTTGGTGCTATTGTGGAGATTTTTTATCATATTCAGCCTATTTTTTTCTTCCAGATTTTTATTCATTACATCTTTCTGTGCTCCTCACTCTTAGATACCATAAATTCATTCTTTTCTTGTAGCTTTGACTTTTAAAGAGCTTGCCATCACTTATTTATTGCCTATTCATGTTGTGTTTACTTAGCTCTGCTTTTTCTAAGTCACTTTCATTATCATCTTAATCATGGCAGTGTGAATCACCTTGCTCCCAATGTCATCACTGGTGGTAAAACACAGGAACTCAGAGATAATTATTGCATTTATATTATTATTACTTTGCATCTATATAGCCTCCTTCTTTATCTGACACTTTATTGACAACATATCTTTTCTGGTGATTCTTACTAAGCATATTTTAAAAATTAGAGCATTGCATAAAGAAATGCAAGAAGATATTTCATGGATCATTTCACTTCATTCCTTCATTTTCAGATGTTGAAACTGAGTCCAAGAAAGGTTGGCTGAATTGCCCAAAGGCACTTGTTGGTAGCAGAGCCAAAATTAAAGAATTATTTTCTGGACTTTGCCACTACAAATTAATATTTGAAATAAGGCAAAATATAAATGTATTAATACATGAATCAATTAATTAAAAAACTAATATATTATGACAATCTAGAATAAAAGCTGTACAATTCTAGATACTGCTTACTGAATAAGACTTAATAAAATGATATCCCATAAGGACAGCTGTTACCTGAATTTGTTCACTTTAAGTGTGACAGGCTTAACAGATATGGTCTCCCAAGCAGAGATATGTACCCGTAATCTGTCTGAGGATGGAGGACAGCACACTCTTCACTTTAAGGATGGCCAGAGCACATTCCTTCTGTTGTCCCCTAGCATGTTGTCCTGCGTTCATCTTTTTAGGGTTGTCTTCCCGCTACAGAACTGTTAAACCTCAGTTAGTCAAAGTTTGCACCAATTTTGAGATTTGTGATTTTTAAATGACTCTTTTTGATGTCTTCGATATGTTATTTGGAAATTCTTGCTACCGGCTTTACTGGTTAACTTTTGAAAGGGATTTTCTTTTCTCCTTTGTGCAATTTTCTGCAACTTTTTCTTAGCAGACAAGCTTTTATTTAAGAATAAAAGTTACTAAAAGGGCAAATTTCTCATTGGGGCTCAAGTTGCAAGCAATTTCTCATTGGCAGAAATATGGTGTTATGGTCCTTTTAATATAAAACCTTTAAACATTTACTTGATTGCAACAGCCAAAGGAGAATGTCTGGTTAATTCATTTCTTCATGTAGTAAGCATAAGACAGATATTGTAAATGCTGCTTTTTAAATTTAGAAATGAAAAAAATAATCTACTGAAGAATGAAATAATAAAATTCGTCATTTGCATTATGTTGGGAAACAAATACCTGGTTCTTGTGATTCTGGGATGCTGAGAGCTAAAAAGTTATTAAGCAATTATAAATGGGATTTATTAGATATCTGTTTTATAGTCCACTCTTTGGTAAGCTCTGTGTATCTGCCACAGAGATCCAGGATATAATTTATGACCCATACATATTAACAATCTAATCAGGAAACAAAACCAACACACCCAAAATAATTAAAAATGAACTAAATAGTAAGAGGATAAATTCAATCAAACTTCATGAATTAGAATAGTCAATAATGGGAGAGATTTTTGGAGTGAGATTTGAGCTGTGTCCCATACTTATGGACGGGATTTAGATATTTAGGTAAGACAAAGTAGGCATGCCAGGTAATGAAGATTCTACAGGAAAAAAAAAAAAAAGAAGTCCCAGGAAGGGGAAATAAACATGTTGTTTGTTGAAAACGAGATTCCTTAACTGATTTTAGCTACATTTCATAGAATAATAGGAAATTATTAATACCCTTGGAAGCCTCCTGATGAGTTAGAGAATTCTGGGCACTTCTGTTTTTGGTATCTACCTGCTCAATAAATACTCATTGAGTTAAGGTGGTCTATGAAATGTGTAAGTACTACTTGTTCATTTTACAAAATATGAAACCTAGGACCAGAGTGGTCAGGATATTTGAACAAGTTCTCACTTGTAGTAAATTCCACATACTCATCACTATCTCTCAACTCTAGTACCATTTCCAGAACCAGAAAGTTTCAGAGAGTGGAAGTTATTTTTTATTTTACTCACCCAAAATCCACTAGAAGCTTGTCGTGACATTTTGTTGAAGGGAATATATAGGCATGGAAAAAGTTAAATATCTTTAGAAGTCCTTGTTCAAAATAAAAGAACCTCTTCAAATGAGAAGGTATGACACTGACTTAATTTTCCACGTGATCCACAGTTCAGAGGACAAGAATCTTATAGGACTGAGTTCAAGGTCCTTTAGCAGCTCTTCACCCAAGGAAAAAAGGTAAAACACCTCAGATCAACTGGTAAGCTAAACAATGGGATACAGGGTCAAAGACATCCTGGACCAACTGACCACTTTCTGCCCTTATGCCCATCAGAATTTAGAGGGGAAAACCATTCATTGCAAATCCTTACTTCTCAAGGAAATCCAGGAGTATCAATGCAAAATGAAAGTGCCCTTCCATCATCAGCAAATTGCTCTGTATCCTTCCAGACATCTAGCTTTTTCAAAACGTAGAATGTGATGAAGGCAGTGGTTTCCAGATCCCTTGATATTTCCACTAGAAACAATGAACTGAATTTCTCACTTTATAGCCACATGTTTTGTTTTGTTTTTCACAATGTACATAACAGCTTTTATAGTATTCCATTTTACTCAAGGTAAATCTCATGTTACTCTTTTTATTTCTAATTGATTGCTCCTTGAAGTTGACCGTTATCTTTGTTTAATTACTGTTGTTTGTGGCTTTCCCTGTTTTATCCTGACTAAAATTAATGAACTAATGAACTAATACTGAAACTAATGAACCTGTAACATAATATCCGGATATCATCCCCTGCTAGAGTCTTTTCTATGTTTAGTTTTGACCCTGCTATTTTTATTTTGTTGTATCTACAGTGCCTAGTATCAGAATGTACTCAAAAATACTTGTTGATTGAATTACTTAGAGCTGTATTCTTACAAGTAAAGCACAAGGAATGTCTAGTAGAGGATGGAAACTGCAATTGCAAAGTAGAAAATAACAAATCTTGTATGCAGCAGTCACAAGAGAACAGATTTGCTGCTCGCATTAATTGGTTTCATGTCTACTGTGTCTTATAGATCTTCCAAGATTCCTGTTGACTTACCTAAGGTTATATATTTAGTAAACAGAGTTGTTCAGACTCCTGATTCTAAGTTCATTGTTCTCCCCACTCTAACATGCTACACTCTGAATTGCTTTGGGTTTCACAGACCGTAGTAATGGTTGTGATATTTCAGAATTTCATCTCTATCACAATTAATTGATATGAAAGCTAGTAGCTTCCTAATTGTGAGCATTTCACTTGCTTGAGGAGAGTCCTTGGAAGTTCTGAACATTTTTTAAAAATAGAAGTGCAAACAAAATTTAGTAAGAAGTGTCATGAGTAAAAAAAAAAAATTAAATATATCCATAGCTATTTTGTTTATTTTCTTCAGGGAATGCCAGTCTTTGTTTATTTAAAGATATGCAGCTTTCCAGTTTGTAAATATCATTTATAGTCAGATCAGGTGATGCAGGAAGACAGTGTTAGATGAAACGTCTGCAGATTTGCCTTCCATGACTGATGTTGTCCCACAGAGATATGTCATAGGCAATATACCAGCTGGAAACTCAAGTAGCAGCATGAACAAGGTATATCCATGGAAGGTTTTAAAAATCTTAAAATAACGAGCTTGTATTTCCATTTTCCTCAGCTTATGATCAGGTAGCATATTTGTCTCACTGTTACAGCAATGGACTTCTTCTACCAAGTCCAATTGCATGGAGACAGATGCTTTGCAGTGAATGAGTATGAAGGAAATAATGAATTAGGTGTGACAAGTGCCTTCAGCCAAAAGTCCAAAGGGAATCAGCATCTTGAAATCATACATAGCAGATGGAGCCAAAGAAAGAATGAAATGGCCAAAATGCCAGTGTTAATCCAAAAATTAAGCTCAGGGGTTGTGTTAGGCCAAGCTAATTGAACTCACAATGGTCTGTCTTTCATGTTGAATTAAAGTGTATACAAAAAGAGAACATGCAGGAATATCCTCATCTGGATTAAGAGAAACAAGACAACTGAATCAGCAGTGAAATCGAGAAATACTTTTTAGAGGGATGTGGATTTATTGAGCAAGATAAATAGATGTAGCTCCCTTCCTTTAAGAGTTTACAAACTAGGACTGACAACTCTGATCTGGGTGAAAGAAACCCTCAAACACGAAATACTGATTGAGTGACATTGGACTAGGAGCAATTTAAACAGCTCTATATAAAATGCAATTCATGCCTGCCTGCCTGAAATTTAGAGACTAAGAAATATAATAGTATAAATATTAGAAATCACTATCATGAAAAGTTTATTGTTATTTTTCTGACATAATTGATTAGCCATCAGCCAGAAGTCTAAAAAAATTTGCCATGTGGAAATTACAGACAGCAACATAAATGAACTAACATGTTTTATGCAAAAAGGGGGTGTAACATGTAGTCATTAAAAAAAAAACCCTCATATTCAGAGACCAAAAATGTTTTACTGTAATCTGTGCTATAATTTAAATGCACAACTCTCCTAACCCTGAAGGCTGAGTTCTATTCTCAGTTACTATAATATGTTAAAAAGTGCAAGGCAAGGTCACTCATGATTTAACAATGAGAATAAGTCAGATAACCTACCAAATTATAGTTTTTTTGGAGTAAACAGATATCTGAGGTTTCAAGGCAACCTGGAAAACTGAAATCCAGGAGGTGACAGGCCCCCTGAGGAGAATAGCACACCTGGATTTGTATACCTTTGGCAGAGCATGGGTGGAATTGGCCACCTAGAAGTAGAAAAGAAGAAAACTGAAATTTTTACAAATTCTTAAAGTTTGACTGTAGCCTGTCTTGACTGTTTAGAATCCCTAGGATCTCCAAACACACAGAGAATCACCATCACTCACACCTTTCCACTGGGCCACTACCAAGGGCGTCCATGAGAACAGTTGGGGACAGGGCACAGAAGCTGATTAAACACACCCCTTCTTCTGTGGGCTGCTTTTACCGGGTCTGCCTAGTTTTGAGCAGAGCAGTAGAATTTTAGAGAAATATCTCTGTGCTCTGGACCCCACCTGAGTACAAGGTAGTGGTTATCTGCCACAGAGGAATAAGCAGAAAGCATGTCCTCACCGTGGATGCCTGTCCCTCTGAAGTGAGACAAAAGCCATTGCTATTGGAGGGAGGACACATAGACTCCCCCACCCCCACAACTCTCCTGATTTCTAGAAGAAGTTGACTGCTACTGGAGGAGGAACAGGAAATCCTCCTGTCCTGTCCTCGGCACTGATGTATCCATCTACGTACTGCTGGGGGTGGGACAAGAAATACCCTTATTCCTAGGATCTGGCACAGATACTCCTGCCACCAGGGAGTCCGATACAAAATATTGATTGGTTATGCTGAGGAAGAGCAAGAAATTGCCTCCTCTCTGGACAGAGATTAGTTGCACTTGAGGAAGGGAGAGCATGAAGAGTTAGTGTTAATGGGTATAGAAGTTTAGTCTGGGATAATGTAGTAGTGCCGGACACAGATGGTGGTGATGTTATACGATGTGCCTGTGCTTAATGCCACTGAACTGTACATTGAAAGGGGTTAAATTGGTCAGTTTTTTGTTTGGTACTAGTAACACATTTCACCAGTTCTCATCTGTTCACAAGGTTTCTTCCAGTTTAATTAATTTTATCCAGCATCTATAATAATCATCTTCTTTTTTGATATATAGTCATTAGGAAAGGAAGATAATTTGTTTCAGTTAAACCAAGTTGCTTAAGGATTTGAGAACTATTTTAAAAATATAAGTTAAGTTATAGATCAGAGAATTTTAAGAAATTCATAAAATAACAAAATTAAACTTTGTGTTCCTCAAGGTTTTTTAATTCTAGAAAAACTGAGTTCAATTTATAAAACATCTCTGATGCAAAGGGCCACATTATGCTTATAATTCTGTGAATGCCTGAGCCCATACCGTCCTCATGCACTGAGTCCTATCATCTCTTGAAACTTCTGTGATGTCCTATCTCAGTAACAGCTTAGTCTATTTTCCCCTTCTAGTCTCAGAGCACATAAAGGCTCAGTTCTGAAGTAGTCAAAAGAATCAGGAAATGGATCAAGTCAAAAGCAGCATTCTCTTAGAAGTATAGTAGTTAAAAATAACAAGTTAAATCATGTATGTTGACCTAGATGTGTGAAGAAGAGAAGCAGTGTTAGGAGTGTGTCTGACAGACCTGGATGTGATTCTAGCCTTAATACAAATGTAATGTGAACCAGGGGAAAATCACTTAAACCTTCCAAAATTTAGCAAAATGGAAATATTGGTGACCACCAAAAAGAAGTGTTTGAGGCTTAAATGTGTAATTCCAAACACACTGTAGGTTCCAAGTAAATAATACTTACTGTGGTTTTATTTATTCCATTTAACTGTTGATGATTTAATAGTCTCATTTGCTAAGTTTTACTTTAATCCTGATCTCTTTAAAGAAGAAAAAAAGAAAAGGTTGATTTCTCTCTCTCTGCCACAGGGTCAGGGACCCAGTATGTTGCTACTGTATGTCTTTGCTCACTTTATTATTCGTGTTTCCTCTTTTTATTCATTTATAAAATATTTGAGCACCTGTTAAATCGTTAGCACTATGCTTGTTGCCATCTGCCACACCATAAAATAGAGACATTTTGTTCCCTTATATTGCCTCAACACTTACTTGCAAAATGAAACAAATTCCTTAAAAGACAAAACCCATTATCCATTTCACTTATGAACACATGTACTACTATGGACAACATTTACGTTAGAGTAAATATAGAATATAATCCACTGAATCTATATGCATTTGCTCTAGGAAACACTTATGTTTTCTTACCCCAGAAAAGCCAAAAATAATTGCTGCATGTACAAGCTTTGGCACCATGTGGTGACAGATGACAGTGCAAATATTACTGACTATAAAAATTTTCAGTAGGTCCCAAGGTAAGGTTAGCTATTGACAATGCCAGAATGCATAATTAGAGGTTTTTCCTGTTTATATTTTAATCATTCAGATGGTTAGAATAATAAACATACCACAAATTAAATATATAAAACAGATTATAAAATGAACATTTAAGTGATAGTTACTGCATTCTGTGGTTAATATCTATCAAAACTAAGTCTGAGTTAAATGATAACCTTACTACAATTCAAAAATTAATCATTTAAACTCAGCAGAATAAAATTAGTAAATACTTAGTATGGATTTTTATGCTAAACAAAACTAAATTCATAAGGAAAATTCATAATCAATGCAATGTTATGTATTTAAAAAGTAATGCTAGCCCATCATTTGCTCTCACAGTTTTTTTTCTCTTATTTTGCTATTAATATGGTTCTACTAAAATTAGTAAATATTTTAAAAGTCAGCTCCAAACTTGAGTCTGTACATTTCATCTTTTCATTCTCCACTTGATAGCAAATCACTCAAGTGAAAACACACCACCAAAATTCTGAGCAATCTGAATGCAAATTAAATCAATACAATAACTTAGAAGAATTTGCCCTTGGAAAAAGTGCAAGTTCAGGCAGCTGCTCAGGATCCTTATTTTGTTTAGTCAGTCTCTAGTATATAACTGTATTCAGGGCATCCATCATAATGTCCATTTTCAAGTGTGAAAAAGCCCAGAACAAGAAGACTAAAAACCAGAAGATGAATGTACTAGAATACTAAGCAATAAATACCATGTTTCATTATAAACCTAATCAAAATAACATACCTTGTCCTATAAAAATTATGAAATTCAGTTGTGGAACAAGATAGGAAATGCTATTTATTATCTATAGCAATCATTTGCTCATATAACTACCACTGATTAACTATAATTATAGTTGAAAAAGTATATTGTCACCATAAAGTTTTTTTCCATGATATTGTATTAAATAATCCCAATAGGTAAAGGTATTATTCTAGGAGCTTCTTTGCAATTTCTAGCTTTCTCTGCAATAAACATGAATATCAACAAAGAAACAAAACCAAATTCCAAACATAAAGTAATAACCTAAATGTTTTTGAAACCATTTTCAGTGACTACCACATTTTAATATATTATCACCTCTAACAAATAGCGATATCACTAAATAAGTTAAAAGTTCACCTTCAAATTTTGGAAAATGTGTTATACAAGTTCAGAACATTGCTGTTAATTCACCTAACAAATACTGAGCATTCATTATTCAGCAGGCCATTGGGCCAGGAAAGCTTTTGGATTATGGAGACATAGCACTCACTTCCTCTAGTGTGGTGGGACCATGAGCACATATGTAAATGAACAATAACTGCACAATGTGGTTAGAGACATACACAGACATTCACAATGAGTCCTGGGGGCAAAGAGAAGGGAACTCCCTAATCGTCCCTAAAAGACGGTCAAGCAGTATTCTTACAAAAGGCAAATAACTTGAGCTTACAGAGGAAAGAGCAAAGACTCTCACTCTTTGTTCAAAATTGTGAGATGGTGGAGATACTCCAGAGGCTCCAAAGCCCACCAAGTGACCAAGGAGCGCTTTAGGGGAGGTTAGAGTCTTTTAGCAATTAAGCGTGGTGGTGACTCTCTTACAAGTAGTTCAGGCAAAGCTGAGAGACCTACTGGTAGGTCTAATACACTGGTTGGAAATACTTGGTGAACCCTGTGGAAATCTAAGCCTGGCCAGCATGCCTGTGTGCTATGGACTTAGCACGTGGGAGAGCTCTGATTGTGCAGGCTCAGTACCCACCCAGGGATGGGTCGCTGCCTGGCAATAACCAAATTGACAAAATGTATTGTGGATTCCTATCTTTCTCCCAACCAAGGATTAATACTCACTCTCCATCTGTGTATCAATAGTGTTCCCCAAGGCATGCATTTTCCCTGACTTCTTCAGAATGAAAATCACTCTTTATTTCTCCTGGCCTCAGCAACCTTATAAAACTCCAGGAGATATGAGAAAATGAAACAGTTCTGGCTACAGATATTAGGCAAAAATGGGCCAAGGCGGGACCCAAAACCAGATGGATTAGAGTCATCAAAGCCAAAGACAGATAGTACTGATAGAAAAGAATTTAATCAGGAGAAAGAGCACAAGTGTATATAAGGTTAGGCCTGCAGGCTGAATCATGATCTTTTAAAAGCAGTGAATCTTTCCAGCCTCCTTAACACAGAGATAAGACACCACGTTTAGGAAGTATGGAAGCAAGGAATCATTCCAGTTTCTCCTGGCTAATCTGATAAATGCTTACATTAATGATGGGTATTTCCCTTAGAAATAAATATATGTTCAAACTCTTACTGTCTATATAATGTTTATTGCAGTAATTTCAGGCATGAAGGCAAGCAGATAGTGGAGCAATTTTGAGGTAAATTATACTTTTCCCAGCCTTACAAATCATATCTACGTTATCATAGTTTGGAAAGCGATAGTTATCCTGGGTGTCAAAATCCCCGATAGCCACTCAATCCCTGTAAGTTGGGGTGGGAGGAGTAGGAGGAAAGAGTTATGTAGTCAGCATTATTCAGTGTTGATTTAAAACCACATTGAAGAAACTGACTTACTAGGAGAAGAGCAAGGAGTCTACGTAAACCACATGAAAACTGTTTCCTTTCCTCCTCCTATTTTCTTATTTCCCATCTGACCAAGGGTTGCTTTGTTTCCCCAGTGACATTCAGTTGACAATAGACAGCAGGAGAAATGATCCTGCTCACATTAATAAACTAATCTGTTCAGCAGTATGTCACCTACATAAATTTCTAGCTCTAGGTAAATGAAATATTAATATAAATGTGGTCTCTTTAATGTCCCATTTGATTTGTATGTTCACATAAACTAAGGTGTTCCTCTGAAACAACATTTCAAGAGTATTGAGAAATACCCTCAAAACTGTGTATCTGGTAATTCACTTATCTAGGTGTGTATTCATAAGAAATGTGTGCACAACCTACAAGTTGTATTAAGATGCCCTGTGTAGCAGCTTCAGGATTCTCAGCTCTTGACATATTTTCTCTTTGGGTCTTTTAACTACTGACTCATTAGAAGGTGTTTAAGATTATAAAATGGCACTAACTCCTCTAAGAATTAGTTTGGTTCAGAAATACTGTACATTCCATGAGTTAAGGGGCCTAGACTGCCCTCAATGTGAAGAGAAAGGAAATCCCTGAACAAGTCCTACTGTATTCTCCTCCTGTGTCACACCATAACCACAGACATTTCCACACGTAACATTTTTACACAGAAAGAGATGATATTCATGTGATCGTTTTACAGTACCTGTTGTGTTTGTGGAAGGTGAAAAGTGATCAACGTCGAATTGTATCTTTTTTATTTTGTAAAGGAGAGTGAACTGTGAGGCTCAGCCTTTGCCTTCCTAAATCACTGCCTCTCTTCTGATCCCACCGCAGAAAGGAAGCCTTCCAATGCTCTGAATGGTGGCGCCGGCCTTCCAGGCCCTGCTTCCGGTCCACCTTCACTAGCTTATAAGGAAAGTAGGCCCTGCTTCCATTCATATCTGGTGATGTATCATTTTACCCACCTAAAACAAATCAGTGCGTCGAGTCAAGTTAATCAGCACAGTGGAAACTGGTGCTGGGTAAGGTTTAGGCAAGAGAATTTTTTATGACTAGTTAGGACTACCCTCCTGGTAGCCCAAGGCAAGTACATGTGAGAAGCTAATTCCAGAGCGATGTCCTGGAGTGAAACAGAAGCAGATACCCTCCCACTATGCCTGGTGTAGTGGGGAGAAATAGACATCACAGTAGGACAGTAGGTTCCATGAATTCTCCTTTTAGCTATGTTTCTATCTAGAACCTGTAAAAGAAGTTTAATTTATCAATGCTCAGGTGAATGACAGGACTAGAATTTTAGCTGATGGATGTCCCAACTTTTCCCAACATGATTTATTAAACTTATGTGATGAATGGACATTTAGTGGAACTCTGTGAAGGAGCAGAACTTTACCTGAGTCATATGAGATAAACAGAGACTACTGGCCCAAGGATAAATTTACCCAGGCCGAGAAACCATAGGTAAGGAAGAGAGGATACAGAGAAAATCTGCTCTTCCAGAGGATACAGAGATTCTGGATGACACCTGGGCTATCCAAGGACAGCATGATTCCAGGCTGGCAGAAAAATAAAAATAGATTTTGAGTCACAGAGGTCTGTTTTTACTCCTGTGTATGTAGATATTAAATTGTATTATATACCATTCAGTTTAATAAGACCGGATCTCTTGTTAACTCATATTCTTTTCTCCTACAGATACTTCTTTCCATCTCTAACTTCCTTCTGAATATACAAAGGCTGTCCAGGAAAAAATCTAGCCTTAAATGCCTCTTGTTTTCCATATTACATAGCTGGATATTTTCCTGACTGCCCTCGTATTACATTATGCTATCCGCAATGTAATTACTGTAAGAAGATAGAAAATAAAACCTCCATTAAGAACATTCAGAAATAATAACTGCATTTTAATACATGTATCAGGAGATACATCAGTGCTTAAATTAATGTCTACCAAGGCTATACTATGGTACAAAGCTTACCTAATTGATGTGGAGTACTAAGAAATATAAGCAAAATAACAAATGTAACATATGGTACAAAAGTACATGTAGATGTTTTTTAAAAAGATAATCAAATATATTATCATATGAGGGCTGTCCAGAAATGGTTACATCCAGCCATGTAACCATTCTCAGTATATTGACAATGGCTGGGTTTTTTCCGGACAGCCCTCATACATCCCAAGAAATAATTAGTATTTTATTAGTGAACTCTCTAATACCTCTGTGGTACTCTTTCTTTCCTATAGTTTTCTGATAAAAAACTTTTGATCTTCTCTTCATGTAATACATAATATTGTAATACAGTTTTTATGGAGAAAATAAGATAATTTAGCTGTTCCTCACTGTGGTTAATTGTCATTTTTTTTTTGAGAAGTACAGCATAGGTCATTTGTTTTTAATTATTGATCATTTAGAAAATTAATCTGAAATTAAGGCATACACAAGAGTAATTCAAAAGAATTTTAAATTGCTGCTGTGTTGTATTGAACTACATAATATGTAAGCAAATTACTCTCATGTTACATGTATTTGTAGATGAGTATATACAGGATTTTGTTATGGAACCCTTGCTTCAGAATATTCAATTGCATTGATACTGATTTTCATGCCTATTTTTTTCTGGAAGTACCAGACCTCATCAGGGAAAAATAATGTATCAGATATACTAAAATGCAATGTGCTATGTTGGGATACATAAAATTAGCACTTCACACAAAGGTATACTGAATATTTATAGAATTGCTACACATTTGTGCCTTACAAACACAATAATGATGAAAATTCTTTTTCAAAAAATTCCCATATAAAAAAATCTTACATTTATAATTGTAAACACTGCTATATTGAGTCCATGACTGAAAGTAGATAATTTCCATTTGAGTGGGTGAGAATAAAAATTGAACCTTCCACTTGTATTTTGCACATCTGATGATTGGAAAAAATTACCATAGACCACCATTTGACACACATTTGTAAACCTTGTTTCTCTTTCACTACCAATAAGCATCTGGTACTAGAAGTCTTTATATCAAGATACAGCATCTGACCCTATGCTTCTGTCATTAATCCAGACATGATATCAGAGTGGAGCTGTTCCTATGAAGGAAAACCAATTATAACTTGCTGACATATTTACCATTTCCAGACTTATTTCTTCTTGTGTAGATGCAGATTTCTCCAATATCATTTTCCTTTTGCTGGAAGGACCTACCTTAACATTTCTCATAATGCAAATCTGCTAGTGATAAATTCTTCCACCCTTGGACGTGTGAAAAAGTCTTGATTTTACCTTTATTTTTAAAAGATATGTTCACTGGGTAAAGATTTCTGGACTGAGAGGTTTTTTGCTTTTGTTTTTTGTTTTGTTTGTTTTGTGTTTTGTTTTGCCATTCCACATGTTGCTTATCTGGCATCTGGTTTGCATTGTGTATCCTCCACTTATATTTCATCCATCTGGTGATTGAAAGACTTTCATAGGCCAGCTCTGGCACTTGTATTTCAGACCTTATTTCCTTTCCACCATGTATAAAAACTTTTGTTACCAAGTATCTGCTGTCATTTTTATCTTTATTTCTCTATGCACTATACAGTGTGTCTTTTATCTTGTGGCTGATTTTTAGGATTTTCTGTTTATTACTGGTATAGAATAATTTTTTTAAGATGTATTCTATTTTTTTTTTTGTACGTGAGTTTCTTTGTACTTCTTGGATTCATGAGATTGTACAGTGAATCAAACTTGAAAATTTTTCAGCTACTACTTCTTCAAGTATTTTTTCTGGCCTTTCTCTACAGGGACTCCAATTGTGTATGTTAGACTTCTTGAGGTTGCTCTGCAGCTCAGTGAGGAATTCTTCTTTTTCCTTTTTTCCTCTTATTTTTGGTTCTGTGTTTCAGTTTGAATCACATATATTGCTATGCCTTCAAACTCACAAATCTTTTGATGCTTTTAAAAATCTATAGCTCTTTTTAACAAACTTGTGCTGCTTTCCTCTACCTTTTCAAGTATCTGGAATGTATTTATAAGTGTTTTATTATCCTTGTCAACTACTTTTATTATCTCAGTCATTTCTTGTTTTTTAAATATGGTTCTTTTCCCCCCAGTTTTATTGATATATATAATTGACATACAGCACTATAGAGATTTAAGGTGTACAGTATAATGACTTGACATGCATGTATTTTATTTTATTTTTTTAATTCATTTTTATTGTTAGACTTATTGGAGTGACATCTGTTAGCAAGGATTACATAGGTTTCAGGCATACAATTCTACAGTGCATTGTCAACTTGATGTATAATAAGTTCACCACCTAAGGTGACTTCTCTTTCCATCACCTTATATTTAGCTTCCCCCACTCCTCTCCCACCCCTCCCCTTTCTCCCCTCCCTAACCCACTCATCCCCAAATAAACATTAAACTATTGATTGTGTCCATGGGTTATTTGTTTGTTCATTTCTTTTTTCTTTGCTTTCAGTTTTATATTCCGCATATGAGTGAAGCCATACAGTTCTTTGTTTTTTCTGTCTGGCTTATTTCACTCAGCATGATGATCTCCAGGTCCATCCATTTGTTGCAAATGGCAATATTCCATCTTTTCTTACAGCTGAGTAATATTCCATTGTGTATATGTACCACAACTTCTTTATCCAGTCATCTGTCACAGGGCACTTTGGTTTTTTCCATGTTTTGGCCACTGTGAACAGCGCTGCAATGAACATTGGGGTACATAAGTCTTTGCGGACAAAGGTTTTCAAGTTCTTTGGGTAGATCCCCAGAAGGGGGATTGCTGGGTCAAATGGTAACTCCATTCCCAATTTTCGGAGGAACCTCCACACTGCTTTCCACAGTGGTTGTACCAGTTTCATGCATGTATTTTAAATGATTACCACACTGTTTGGCTAACATTCATTCTCATATAGATTCAAAAAAAAGAGGAAAAATTATTTTTCATGTGATGAGAATTCTTAGCATTTACTTACTCTCTCAACAAGTTTCAAATATACCGTATCACTATTAATGTTATTGCACATTACAGCTCTAGTATTTAGTTATCTTATAACTGGAAGTTTGTACCTTTTTACCACCTTCATCCAATCCCCTTTAACTCCCAACTCCTGCCTTGGGTAATCACAAATCTGATCTCTTGTTTTATACGTTGTTTGATTATGGGTTTTTTAATTTTTAGATTACACATATAAGTGATATCACACAATATTTGTCTGTAGCATAATGCCCTCAAAGCCCACCCATGCTGTCACACACGGCAATATTTCCTTCTTTTGTGTAACTGAATACTATTCCATTGTATGTATGTATACTACATCTTCTTTATCCATTCATCTGTCAATGGACACTTAGGTTGTTTCTGTGTATTGACTATTGTAATTAATGCTGCTGTGAACACAGGGGTGCGAATATCTCTTAAATATTGTGTTTTTGTGTCCTTCAGTTATATATCCAGAAGAAGAATTGCTGGATTATATAGCTGTCCTAATTTTAATTGTTTTGAGAAACTTCTATATTATTATCCATAGTAGTTATACCAATTTATAATTCCATCAGCAGAGCACAAGGGTTTCCCTTTCTCCACATCCTCACCAGCATTTGTTATCTGTCTTTTTTATGACAGCTATTCTGACACTTTTATCTTATGCCCACTGTTTTATTGAGAAGCCAAAATATAATTTTAAAATATATATTTATATATCTTATATAAATCATGTTATATATGGGCTGTCTGGAAAGTATCCAGCCTGTAATATGAAAAATAGAGAAATAGAGGCAGCATTTATGGCTAGATTTTTTCTGGAGTGTGTGTGTGTGTGTGTGTGTGTGTGTGTGTGTGTGTATGTTTCCAGAATCCCAAAGCAAGTGAGAAATATCATTGGTTATAAATTTTCAGTGACTTAAATTTTATTACTATTCAGAGACTAAACAGACAAACAAACAAAAGAAAAAGATCTTTTAGGCCTCTTCAGAGATAGACTGACCAGAAACACCATTTTAAATGGGACAGAAAACAACAGTATGGTCCTGTTTCAAATGGTACGTACGGTGTCCCTCATCTTACTGGGCTAAATTCAAGATGTCAGTAGGCTGACCATATATACCATTTGAAACAGGGTAGTGTTGTTGTTTTCTGTTCCATTTAAGACAGTACATCTGGTCAGCCTGATTCAGAAAAAATATAGGTACCTCTTATCATTTAAATCTCCATGGTTCTGAATGTAGATAGAGAAAGTTTAGATTGTGAAGAAGACTGTATTTCCCATGTGTTTACTTTTTTAAATTTCAGAGATCCAGTGACCAAAAAAATGGGGAGTCCTTTCCTCCAAACAATCTTATCTCAAAAATAATATCTAAAATTTTGGTGCTCTCCAGATCAGATAGTAAGGTACGCCTTTATCTCCATGGGGTGAGAAATTAGGAGAGAAATGATCTAAGTTTCTTCTAACTTTATGATTTTCTAGCCATTATTCTCTAATGCTAACATTGAAATTAAAGTTATAAATTATACCATAGCACAACGATTTGCAGAATTTAATTATTTTACTTAATAAAAGGGTGACTTTCCAATTTCCTTTCAATAATATTTGCCTATGGCATTAACTCTACGGTTGATTTACAAAAAGCTTTCCAAAGGCCTTCGATTGCATAATAGGGTAAACCCACCTGATGGCAAAGCAGGTAAAGACATTCACAATCCCAAGAATGTGCAAGTCTCCTGATTAGGTTGAACAACAACCTACAGGAGTCAGATGTCATTGTGAACTTAATTGTCAGTCAGTGCTGTCTTTGTCTCATCACCAGCTGGCATGTGATGTTCGAACAACTGACAAGAGAGACAGTCTTCAGGTGCTGTACAGAAAGAACTCTATCTTTGCCTTTTCCCAAGAATAACTATTAAGAAAAAGTAGTGTTTCTCAGATGATGTTATAGGAATAAAATGATGCAAATTAGCAAACATTTTGTCAAAAAAAGTCACCTTTCCTGTTATAATGGGCTTCACATACATCCCTCTGCCTCTTGTTATGCCCCACTTACATTGTCATGCATTTTACTACCAGATTGTTCTTAAAGGAACGTGGATTTGGATACACCCTTCTTCAGGGAAGAGAACTTTATAGAGATTGGGCGTCCTGGCTGTAGAACCTAGGCCCAGGCTGTTTTTGGTATCGTGTGTACTTACTCTCTCGGTTTCGAGAATCCTCACTCAGAGTACTATCTTTCAACTCTCCTGCATTTTCCTTGTAGTTCCACTGCACCAACAGCTGTTGACCCCCATCCCCACCATTTCACAAGGATCTAAATCCATTGATGCTACCATTTTTTTACTCTCTCTCACCTTTCTGCCCTTGTCTCCGTCCTTATACAGCTTAGATTCCATCTCTTGCTCCTCTCTGTGTTATATTAACTTGACAAAAGCCCAATCCCTGCCTAAATTCAATTTTCCATCTAATCTGTGTTTGCTCCAGGGCAGCAGAAACACTGCAGGAAAACACATCATTATGCTGATTGGTCTCACTCTACTAGTCCAGTCACTCACTTTCCAAAATGACAGATACCTCCCTATGCCTCTGAACACTTTCTGTATTTCCTACCCCAGCCTAACTCTCAGATAATAATGTTTTCTATTTCACTGAGAACGTACTAGCAATCAAAAGAGAAATCTCACAAGCTCCCCACAACCACATATTTACCCAAAAGGATTTATACCTACTGTGCAGCCACTCTGTTTCCTGTAGATAAATACTCCATTTTCTAATCTAATGAAAAACACTGTATCTGTACAATGGATTTAAAATATCCTTCACATAATGAAGGCTATCACTCTAACAGTTCTCCTCTCCCTCTCTTCTGTATTTCCAATTTTTTCACCTCTCCCCTGGTTTATTCCATCAATATGCATGCACACTGTTATTGCATCTCCCTTAAAAATTAAAATTGTTCACACACAAACACACTTTTTCCTCATTTCACCTGCAGTTACCGCTTAACTTCTTTATACCCCTTTATGACACCTTACTGAGTTGTTTGTACAGTGCTGCCAACATAAGTGCACGGCAGCAAGTTTGTGAACTTAATTGTCAGATTTTGGGGACAATGACAGCTCTGATGGCCATTCCAGAAGAAGAGTTCCAAAATTGAAGGGTGGACTAGGCCCTGGCATTGGTACATAACTTTTCAAGGGGAGTACTTCTAAGGTGACCATAGTGATATTCAGCAATGAGGTATGTAGCACTTTTTCTAGGATAGGTTTGCGAAATTAGTTTTCTGACCTCTTATACTTGCTTCTCACCATACCACCTGTGTGGGTATGGTATGTATGTATGTATGTGTGTGTATATGTATATATGTGTATATATATAAAATATAATTTAGGTAAAACCATGCCTTTGCTCCAAACCCTTCGAAAGCTTTCCAGTTGACTTACTATGAAATGCATTAACCTTACTGTAACATATCCTCTAAATTCCTACACAGTCTGTCCCCAGTACTTCTCTAATCTTATATAAAACACACCCTTCCTCACCCATTACTCCCCTATAGCCACATTGGCCTTCTTGATCTTCCTCAGATAAACCCCACATACCCCTGTCTCAGGCCTTCTTTACCTACTCTTCCCGTAGAAATCCACATAGCGCACCCCCTCCTTCCTTCAGGCTTTGGCTCAAATACCATGTTATACTAGTGGCCTTCCCTGATCAGCATCTGTGACACTGCCACACCTCCTCTTTGGGCCTTCTCCTTGGCATTCCCCATTTCCAATAGGCCCCCTTTATCCTGTATACTTATTTCCTAAGTCATTATATATAGGTTTAAAAAAGAAAAAAGGAAGACATTATTTTTCTCCCCACTGTTAGTTATCTATGTTTATATAACAAATGACATCAAAATTTTTGCAGCTTAAAATAATGAATGTGTACTACCACATCCGTTCTATGGGGTGGGAATGCAGGCATCGTTTTGGGTGTGTCTGGTTCAGGGTTCCTCATAAGGTGATAATCAGATCTGTATCCAAGACTACAGTCATCTCAAGGCTTACCTGGAGGAGGATCCACTTCTAAGCTCAGTCACTGCTGCCAGCTGGCTTCCCTTACAGTGAACAAGGAAGAAAGTGAGAAAGGACCAGCGAAAGGGAAGTCACAGTCTTTGGGTGACCTAACCTCTGCGAAGACATCCATTTGTTTTTGCCACACTCTGTTATTAGAAACAAATCACTAGGTCCAGCCCACGTTAAGGGTGAGGGCTTACGTCAGCTTAGAACTTCCAGGAGGTCGGATTCATCGGGGACCACGTACAGGCTGCCTGCCTCATCCCCTACTAGAATTTAAGCGTCATGTAATGCTCACCGCTCTATCCCAGAGCAAAGAACAATGTTTTCTATCTAGCTTTCACTGCATATTTAGCAGTTAATCACATGAACTAAATTAGTCTCTTTTTGCTTTCTTGCCTAGGTCTTCTATTCCTACTGAAATGAGAAGATATTTTTGTGGTGTCCTAGATTTAGAATTTTATGCATACCTGTACCCCCACTGAGAGTTGTCTCCTTCCCATCCCAACATCTACAGCTCTACCTGCCCTGCAGAGTGTAGGTCAGATGGTACCACAACCACCACTCCTGAGTCCCGTGCTCGTACTGCTCTCTCTAGCTTCTGTGAACTCATGTGGTGCTGATCCCCCATAGCCTGTGGTTACTTATGTGCAAATCTTAACCTCCTTCAGACTGCAAGCTTCCTGAAATCAAGCACCACATGTTCACCCAATGTATGCCAGCCATGGCCAGAGCAGCACCTGTCTATGTAATTGGCATAGTGCTCCGGTCGGAGCCCTTGCATACGGTAAGCACTCCACACCTATCAGTGCACAGGAGTTAGGGTTTCACTCTTCTGTCATTCCCAGTTCTTATTAAATATTCTGTGACTATTTGCTGACTAATGGAATTCAAGCTTTGGAATTAATTATAATCAGTGAAAGGCACGAGCCTTCATTTTTCTTTTGACTCTGAGACTGATATTGGCTCAGTGTCATGACTCTAATCTTAGTTCTAAAGAGGAGTTTTCTACTATATGCCAACTACTTTTAGGGGAAGAGTAGTCAGAGAGAGCAGGAAACAGAAGGAAAGAAGGAGACAGACTAGAAATAACTGAATCGGCCACTGTGGAGCAATGGTATAGGGTGTGAGTAAATTTCCTTTTTGTTCTGAATCTCTTAGACTTCAAAGGTGGCTCATTTCCAGTGTCTTCGAAGTATATGAAATTATCTGGACCCACATTTCCTTTGAATTTTATCTGCAAAATCTTAGGCTCAGCAGCAAGGATGGCCCAAAGAACATTAATTCATGTCTCATTTACTACATCTACAGAAGCTAGTCGCTTGATGTCCTTGTCCACCTAGTATTGATTTGTATGGAGAGAGTAGTCAAAGCTCTGGAGTCCTCCCAGTCATAGCGATTTTTATCCACAGGGATACTCTCCAGAACAGAGAATTCAAGACTGTTCATTAAAGCCAGAATAATAGAAATCATTTTCCTAATTCCGCAAGCTTAGCTAGAAGACAGAAGTCTTAAACGGATGCTTTTGATGGCATAGAAAGCATCTGTATGAAGGCAGGCCAGGGATTGTATGACGATACACAGTTCTATCACTGCTGCCATGTCATCAGTGCTGACCTAAGCATAGCTGAAAATCATCACAATATTATATTTCCTTGGCCCAACTACACTAGTCCAGTAAGTTGCTATCTACCATCTCTAGGATTCTGTAAGTCCTCTTTCCCTGACTCTTGGAGAGCCAACACACCACATCTATATGTGGCTGTCTCAGAGTTTGATATGAATCCGTAGTTTCAGTCTGTGTAGCTTAGTGCATATGCTGCAGAAGGATGGCAGAGAGAAAGAATTGGGGCCATATTTTACTGGGTATGAGCAGACTACCTTCTAGAGAGAAAGTTTTCGGGGTATTTATGACATTCGGGTTGTAGGAAACATGTGAAACTGGGCTTAGCATTAAACCAGAACCTAAAACAAACTTGAGTCTGATAACAGTTCTCATTAGGATTCAAGCAGGTGAGTCTTAAACCTAAAGTAAGCACAAAGAATTTTAGTAGCTTGGTGTTTCAAAGGTCAGGAGGCGGTACCATATGGTGCAGTAGTGTACGTGTGCATGTGCACATGCACATGCACACAGGCCTGTCTGCTTTAAAACAGCAAACTGCATTTATATCCTCTTATCCATCTGCTCTGACAGCAGTAAACAGTCTACAGAGCATATGGATCTCAGGGTCGATGTGACTTATGGGCAGAGTGTTTGCCTGGAGTTCTGCATGCTTTGATCAAAACATTTCAGAGCCTCCCTGACTATTCGACAGCATTTAGTGCAGGTGGCAGGGGACCACCTAAATCACTCCTGCCAGCAAATCACAAAGGACAGCTCTTACATATTTAGTCAATCCAGTTGCCTTCTTGTCTTACGTGCTGTCCACAATACCTGCATTTTCTACTTTGTTTTCTCACCTGCCCAGAAAAGTGAAAAATAGATACCAAGCTTTTGGTCTTGGTTTTTCTGAAGAATCAACTACATTTTAGTGAGAACAGTGGTCATGACAGACACGGGGTATGATCAAAACTTCACCTGACTGTGTTTGAGTAACAAAGAAACTCATATGCGTTGCTCAGCCCAAGCACCGCTGAGACTGTGAACTGCCCAGGCTGAATGAGTACATACTGACTACCGTTTTGGGAAATGAAAAACACTGTCATGACAAAGAACTATTTCTTTCTCTTGTCCTCACTTTATTTTGCCATTATTTTCTTTGAAGGCTATTTACCCAGCTCCATTGCTCTAACAAGTATTCTTTAAAATGCCTTTGCCTAGTTGTTGGAATAAGACCATATACAAGGGCTGTCCATAAAAAAATCCAGCCCTTTTCAATATAATGAGAATGGTTTCATGGCTGGATACTTTCTGGACAGCCCTTGTATTACGTCAACAAGAATTAGCTCTTCACAGCACTAATCATGTTTCAAAGAAACTTCAAAAGAGAGACAGCTAATAAATTAATTTCTAATTTTGTATTTTAAAACCTGTAAGATCTGTGAAGAGGAGAATTCAGAGAGATAAAGTAGTCTCAGTATTCTCTAGCTTATGCCACAGCCCCCAGAGAGGAAAGTACTGTGTTTAGGAAGCATTCTCTTCTTATATAATAAATAAAATATATTTTAAAAATCTTTCGGGAAATGTTCAGTCTTTTGAAAAGTTACATCTAACAGGAAAACAATCCCCAGAAATAATTAGTGCTATAAAAAAGAATTACTTCTAAATTATTTTAATTGATTACTTATTGTTAAGAGAGAAAAGAATAAACTATTTCCCTCCCTTTTTTTTCCTGCTGTTAGTAGAAAGAAAACCACCAGAGTTGAAGAAATTTTTTGAGAGCTGAGTTATGAATTAATGAGATCTAAATAGATCAGGCTGTTTGAAAACTCTGACTTTAGATGTCAGAACAATATTAGAATTGTAAGTAGAATGATACCAGGTTCCAGGTTTGATCATTTCATAAGTAAAAAGCAAAATCACTTTGACTCCCTGTTAAACATACCTAAAGAAACCTGTGCCAACTTGACCTTGTTTATTTAGAAGTCTTTCCAATTAAACTATGCAAATTGAAGCTAGAGTGCACCAGAAGAACAGAGTCATGGAGTAGAAAGCCTGTCAATTCCTGTCTTAAGTTACAGTAACAATGGCATATGAGCGTATTGTATACACAAAGCCAAATCTTGATCCAGACATAATGCATGCAGTTGATTCATTACTGGAGTGATCACTGTGATGACAAAATCCAAAACCGATACCTACCTATGTAATTAATTGTTCTACAGATTCAAGAAATGATGAAAGATCCTTCCCAATGGGAAGAAGGGCATCAATATGCTATAAGCATCTCAGAGAGAAATGACACCCCTGTGTGTGCCACAAATATCACTTACTTGTTTCTGGATGGGACCCAGGAAAAGGGGTGGGGATACCCAAGGGAAAGCTTTTTTTTTCCCCCCCAGAATTAAGATTTATAATGTAATGAGTGCTCATTACAGAGATTTTTGTCTCTGTCTGTTTCTTTCACTGTGGAACTTGTGAATATGCTTCATGGTGAAGCTCCTGCACGTGTTGATTTTGAAGTGGTGGGACACATCCTCCCACCTGGCTGTTGACAGGGTCTCTGACTGGTCCCTCTGCTTCTGGTCTCACTCTGTCACCTTCAATCTTCAACACAGCATTATTTTTGTAAAAGCAAATCCCTTCCACTGCTTAGGAGCCCTTTTTGCCCCAGCCCTGCTTACCATGTGACTTCTCTCTGACCACTCCAGTCCTCTGTCTTCTACCACACTCCAGCCACACCCAAGTTCAAGTCCATCCTTAACAAGGCCAGTTGCATTTTTGTCTTGCCCCCTCTGCACACAGCATTCTCCTCTGCTTGGAATATCCTGCCGAGGATACTCAGGGAGTGGCTCGCCCTTCTCCTCATTCAGATCTCAACCAAAAGTCTTTAAATAAAAATCGGAACAGCAAAGCAACCAAAACCTTGGCAGCATTTATCACGTGTGTTGCATCATTCTAAATGCTTTATATACATTTACTCATGTAATATAAATAATAAACTTACAAGTAGAGCCTTTAGTTTTAAACCTCGTGTTCAGATGAAGAAATGGAGGCACATAGAGGCTGCAAAAACTGTCTAAGGTCCAGCAAGAATAAGCAATGGAAATAAATTTAATCCCATAGCGGAAGTTCATGATTTTAACTGCTTCACTGTTCTGTCTCTCAGAAAATTGCAACCCAGTTACCCTCTATCACATCACTCTATTTTAATTTTCTTAATAGCACCTATCACTACCTGATAACTTTTCATATCTATTTATTTGTTTATATATCTATAATTTTACTTTTACAGATTATTATCCTTTTTCTAAAATGTACATTCTCTGAGGCCATAGTTTACTTCTGCTTTGTTTACAGCAGCGTGTCTGACTTTCAGAGCAGTTCCTGGTATGTAAAAAGCACCCACCAAATATTTGCTAAAGAATTAATTAACAACCAAATGCGTGTGTGTCTTCCTGTGTCAGCTTCAGCCTCCAGGGTCATGGTTTGAATCTGCTCATTCATCTTAAGGATTTCAGAGTCCTTAACCATTAGTTTACCTAGAGGTGCTTAAACCTGATGATTCCTCCTGACTCACCTAAGGATGGATTGATTTATAAATCAAAATGACACTTTATTAATTCATTGTGAGGAATATTCCTGTCAGCCAGAAAGCACATTTACCACCTATTAGGGAAGCCTCCGTGGGGAAGTGAATTAAGATCAGGTTATTCATCAAATATCAAAGCGAAGGGAATTCGAAGACTTTGCAAGATACCTTCATCAAGCAATGGCAGCTCAGTGAAATCTCCCTTCTCAACTACCAAGCAGTTTTCACCAACAGGGCAGGTTTTCCCGGCAACAGGGACCCTTGTGTTTTCACAAGGACTTCACATTCTCATTCTCCAGCTCTCCAGAAATCTTTATTCCTCAGCTGATCGCAAGACTCTTGTATTTGGCTTTTCTGGTCCCTACAGTTTTAGAGAAGACACCTACTTCAAAAGCCATTTCCAGGAGCCCCTCACCTCTGCTCTGCATGGCTCCTCACCCTAGATCCTTTTCCTAGTAGCCCCTGAATGTAACTCAGCTTCCAAGTGACTTAAGTCAGAGTCTCAAAGTATATTCTTACTGGCCCAGACAAGTTCACAGACTTGTTATTTTGGAGTCAATCTTTCTCTTCCCCATCTAATGATTTAAGTGGAGGTCAGAATGTAGAGAGAGACAGTTGTACAAGAACATCAGGGGAGGCTTTGGGAAGGGGGCAGTTTTCATGGAAAAGGGTATGCGAAGATAAGCAGTGATTGCCATCTCTAGGACATGTCTAGATAGTCCCCCTTATCCTTTGATTGTCCACTTTGTCTCTACTGTCCACTTCCAAATAAAATAAAACTACCTTTACACTCATGGTTGAATTTCAGTTTATAGTCACAATCCAACTATGGTGACCCTACAGATTAGTGAATGAAAGGATATGCTATGAAGTAACATAGGCTAGGTTTGATTTCCAACCCTCCCCATTTACTATATTAACTTTGCTCAGTCTCAGTTTCTTCATAATTATTGTATCTACTCATAAGTGTTGTTATGAGGATTAAATGTAATAATATTCATGAAGTCCTTAGCACAGTGCCTGACACATAAATATTAGACATTAGTAATAATTGTTATTGTTTAACCAATGACAGAAGGCTTCAGCTACATCCAGTATTACAAATGCTTCCAAATGCACTGAGTAGTGTAAGTTTTTCCCTATCTTTTTAATGAAAAATGCGCCCTAAAGAGGCTGTTACAGATGACACAACATTTACATAGGGCCTGACTCAAGTCTCCTTGTAAATCTGCCTCCTAAGCAATGACAGACTTGGTCCACGCTGCTCACCAAGTACGTTGCTAGAATGCCAAGTGTCTGGATCGTTACTTTTCCAAGGTTAATACAGAGCCCCTCAGGAAGTAAATAAGAATAAATTTTCTGTAGTCAAATGAGATTAAGAAATACTACCCAGGCCCTTTGGAAAGTCACAATGCACATTAGCATCTTAAGGGTAGTAAATAATCTTTCATTAAAAAATTAGATTGAATTTGCTATAACCCTTAATCACATCAGTAAATTTCAGTTTGTCACTTAAGGGAACGTAGTCACAGGTTCTGGGGACTGTGGCCCAGAAATCTTTCTAGGACAGAAGGGTCACTGTTCTGCTTGTTACAGGATGATGGCCTTGCATTCGAGAGCAAGATTTGAGAGTCAGATGATCTCCAGGTCCAAAAACACCACAAACTGTATGATGTCACTCATATGCAGAATATAAAACTGAAAGCAACAAAGAAACAAAAACAAACCAAAAAACCCAATAGGTTAATGTTCATTTGGAGACAAGTGGGGAGGGGGAGGCGGTGGAAGAGGAAGGAGGGGGAGCTAAATATAAGGTGATGGAAAGAGAATTCACACTGGGTGGTGAACTTATTATACAACAAGTTGACAATGCACTGTAGAATTGTACACCTGGAACCTATGTAATTCTTGCTAACAGATGTCACCCCAATAAGTCTAACAATTAAAAAAAAAGATTTGAGAGTCAGAAATCATTGCAGATGTCAGGTGATGAAAGGTAAGTACTCTGAGATGGGAAGATTATCCTGAATTATCTCATGAATCCTTAACAGTAAAAAACCTTTCCTGGCTGAGATATACAACCATGGAAAAGGGATCAGAGAGATGTCACGTGACTGGGACTTTATTGACTGCTCAGTTGGAGGAAAGAGGCTCATGAGCCAAGAAGTGCAGCAACTTTCTGAAACTGGAATGACTCTCTGTTGATAGCCAACAAGAACAGACACCTAAATCCTCCAACCACAAGGAAGGACATTCTGCCAACAAGACAAACAAACAGCGATGAAGCAGTTCCTCCTCCAGAACCTAACGAGAGACACTGCCTGATGACACCTGAATTTTAGCCTCCCGAGACCTATACCAAACTCCTAGCATGCAGATAGATTTTAAAAATAAGATGATAGGTATTAAAGGAAAATAGCAAGGTAGTAAAACTGTCTTGTTATCTCCATCTCACTTTGTGATAATTTGTTACAGGAGCAACAAGAAATGAGTACAGTCATTATCTTTACAGATAACATTTTTGGTCACTTACTGTGTGCCAGGCTGATCTCTACACACTTACCATATGCATGTGTTAGTCCCTTAATCAATCCATTAATCTTCATCACAACCCTAAGAGGGAGGTGCTATTATTATCCTCATTGTGGACTGAAAACTGAGGCACAGAGGGGGAAACTTGCCCAGGGTCACATGGCTAGTAAGTGGCAGAGCTGGAATTCTAGTAAGAGGCGATGTGTCTGTAGATGCTAGGCTCTGATTCCTGAGGGACACCAGCTCAATGAGGATCATTCTCCGGGAAATAATAGTCTCAGCTTCCTTAGATACTATTGACTCTTCTATTAAAATTAAATCATAAATCTCTACATATTTAATTTAGACTCCAAAATTTGTATTGCTTTTCACAAGATGCAAATTTTCAGGACCAAGCTGAACATGAATTGTCCTACTTTTATTAGGTTAATTTCAGTGTTACACAAACACAAATTTATGCTTTCAATTAGTTGTAAACCTAGATTTTCTGAGAAACGTCCTCCACACTTTTTTGAAACCATCATCCATCATTGGCAAAATACTGAGCATCTGAGTCCTCTATTTATATAATACTTCTCTATTATTAATTCAGGCAACTTATTTACTAATTAACTGGGAGCCTATTATGTGCTCAGTATTGTAGATAACAAATATAATTCAAGTATGTAAGGTATAGCCTTGGACTTCATAATCTATAAGTGTTTAAGAAAATAAGACATTCACATCAAAATTAATTTTTGTGAAATTCTCAACTTGCAGGGATTTCCCCACTTCCTCACCAGGCACAAGATCATTTGAGTATTCCATAGTTTAGAAATGAACTAACCAGAAGTCAATTCACATATCATAATCTGTCCTACATCCCTTTTCCCAACTTTTGAAGTAAAATTTATGTAATCTGGGATAGGAAGTCAGTTACGTGGCTGGAAACAGATGTGCATGCACACAGACAGAGACACATAACACAAATACACATATATACACTTCCCTAGTGGAGGAGAAAAACCTTTCATTTCTTCTAGGTTATTTGGCCAGCCTAATAATTAAATTGACATAAAAACAGATTAATAATAAGAGAAAAGCTAATTTTATATGCACAGGAACTTGTAAAAATATGAGTTCAATGAAGTGACCAAAGCAGGCAACTTTTATACTTTCTAGGCAAGGAAGCAATAAATTTGTGAAGAATTGACCAGACAAAGGGGCTTGGGCTTGGGGTCTTCAGTTAGTGGAGAAGTGACAAAGTTGATTTGGAAAGCCCTCTCAGCCCCAAAGTCTCTGTCTTTGGTGAAGTAGATGCTGTCTCCACTCTCGGCACAGGGAGGGTAACTTTCACAGGGAAGGCAAGGATTGGGGAGAGTGTTCATCTTGCACTGGCTGTTTCTTAAGTAACTTTAATTCAAAAGTAAAATGTCCTATTTTGGGGTGGCATAGTCTGGTCTGCTTTACTCCCCACTCCAACCTCCCTTCATATGCTTAAGACCTCCTGCCCCTTCATTGGGCCCTAAGTATATTAAGGAAAACCTGATTTATGCACTTAACACATATATACAAATGTTCAAAGTATGATTCCTTCCAGATACCTAGGATGGCAAGTCCCAAATTCCCTTTTAGGACTGGCACTGTGTGACCAGGGAAATAACCCTGAATAAGCTTTGCAATGTCTCAGAAAAACATAAAGAGCAAGTGTAACAGACATCTACTAAGTCCTCTTTCTTTGCCTTAAAAGGAGCACAGACAATAGCTAATTGAGTCAGCAGAATTCCTTACTCTTTTTGTATCTTTTGCAGATTACCTCTCTTGAGCATCCTGGGTCTGTTCATCCCCTCCAGGCTTTACCATCCATACTTTGTTTGTTTGTTTTCTCAACTGCAATTCCAATTTTGATTCAGCTAATTGTCAGTGTGAACTTTTTTTGAGTATCAAAAAAAAAAAAAAAAAAAAGAACACTTGAAGACATTGGACCCTATAACGGAGGGTTCCTCTGAGGATGCTTGTTTGATACTCATCTAGCTCCTCTTACCTCAAGTTCACAAGCTTTCCACATTTACCACTTACACTGAATCTTTCCCTCCATTCATGAGAAAAATGTGTTACACCAGAGAAAAACCTCATTTCCTTAGGTTCTTTCCTCTTTATTATAGTTCGCTGAAGTCTACACCTTGCAACTTTGAGTAGCATTCTAAGAGTTCAGCAAATTGATACTGGTCTCTTGTCACTGAAACCCTTCAGCAAGAGGGAAAGGTAGAGCCAAGTGGGACAAGATGAGTCTTGGTTCTTTTGATAGTGGTGGAAGGGGATGTCCCAATCCAAGTTCTCCACAATATCCCCACAAATGTGAACAGTAAACCTACTGATTCCTTTACATAGTACATTTTTCTGCCCCTTCTCCCACTAACAGCACAGCCTAAATGTCAGGTAGTCACATGAAGAAAGGAACAGGTTCTTTCTCAGATTTTCCATCATCAGGTCCAACAATTCAATTAAATTCTGACATCAATTCCTGGAGTTAGTGCAGACCTCACAGGTCAAGGACTCAGTTTCACAAGGTGGCTCCCACTTCAGGCACCAGGCTTAGGTTCTAGAAGAGAGGGCCACTGTCCTGATCAATGACTGTAAATCGAGGTTCCTATTATCCCCACATCAGGTTCAGTAACTGCCTAGAATTATTCCTACAACTTAGGAAAACACTTGATGTATGTTTACCCATTAAAAAGATAAAAATCAGAAATAGCCAGATGGAAGAGAAACATAGGTCAAGGAATTGGGTGGAGGAGGGTGGTGTCTGGTTTCCATTCCCACTCAGGGCATGTCATTCCCCACACACTGTTGTGGTCACCAACTGGGATGCTCCTGGAACCTCATTGCTTATGGGTTTTTATGGAGATTTCATTATGTAGGCATGATTGATTAATTCTGGTGATCGAAATTGATATCCAGCCCTTTCCCCATCTCTTCCCTCTCCAGGTGTTGGGCAGAGTAGAGTGAGAAACTAAAGTTCCAACCCTCCAATCAGGGCTTGGTCTTTCTAGCCATTAGTTCCCACACAGAATCTATCCAGAGACTGCAGTCACTACTCATCTCATTAGCATACAAAAGATTTCCTTGTTACTTAAGTGGTTTCAAAGATTTTAGGATATCTCTGCCAGGAACTGGTGGAAAAGACTTGTTTTTCGTTATTATACATCACAGCCCTCTATTAGCAAGACACTTAACCACCAACATGGAATAAACAAGACATAATCAGTGCATTATTAAGTGTAGTAACCTTGATTTCATTCCTGTTCCACCCAGATATTTTGAATTTATAAATCGTTAACATTTATTCCTAAAGAAAACTCAGTTTCTCACCTATGGAAATATTCTATAATTGATGAATTATATATCTGATTTGTTCAAATCAGATATCCTACTAACGGTAAGGATTACAGATTCCATCTATTACAAGATGGAATTCTTCTCCCTTTGGCCAATTTTTCTCCCAGTCCTTCCTACTGCTTATTTTTTGTTTCAAGCTGGTTTATTGTAATTTTGAATAGCAGCACTCTAGTTACCCAAAAACTATAGAATATAACTATGCGAAGACATTTGGGGAGTCTTGGAAATCATGATCCAAATGTCATGATCTCAGAATCATTTTCAGAGTATCCTTTCTTGGCTGTACTTTCTTGGCCCAGGAATAGAAATAATAACACAAAAGGGATAGGGTCAAGAGATGTGAGCACCAATACGCAAGATGGAAGCCATCTTTTTTATTCTGTTTAGTATTTGTTTTAACATGTTTATAATTCAGTGACTTGGGACACATATTTTTGCATTTAACAGACCAGTAAAAGGAAAGCACACATGTCACATATGAAGAAAAATAAGGTCAAATGCCATGATCTGTGGCCTAATAGAAAACTCTAGAACCTACAACTGGTTATACTCCCTCTTAAAGGGGACTGTTACTTATTCTATTTGGATCTGCAGATAATGTCTTCCAAGAGATGCTTCCTTTTTGAGACCCCCTTCCAATTCTTGCTTTTCAGGACCTCCTATTGGTGTATTTACAAAATCCACTCCCACTTAACTATATTGCACTGTTATGGGCAGCTGGCTGATTCATAAAATAAAACCTAATGAATCCCTGAACAAAATCTTGGTGGAGGAGTGGTCCTTACTTCTGTTAGGCACTGTGAAGTATAATGATGTCTCTCACATTTTTTACTTAGTTTTTTTTTTTATTCCTAAAGCATTTTCATGAATTGCCTTATTATATAGTTGATTACACACTCATATTTTTTTTATAACTTTCCTTCCAGATTATAATCCTTTAGGCTATTTATTTTGAAGAGATTCCTAGGAAAGGAATCTCTTCTTTTAAGTTAAAAAAATAATTTCCACCTTCTTTTAAGTTAAAAAAATAATTTTAGATTTAGAGAAGAGTTACAGAAGTAGTACAGAGTGTTTGCATGGTGATGCATCCTTTTCTAAAGATAACACCTTCATAACCACAGCACAATTGTCAAAATTAAGATATAAACAGTAGTATATTGCTATGAACTAAACTACAGACTCTGTTTGGGTTTCATCACATTTTTTTCATTAAAGTTTTTTTCCTGCACCAAGATCTAATCCAGGATCCTCAATGCAATTAGTCATCATTTTTTTCTTAGTCTCTTCCAAACTATGATAGTTCTCAGTTTTTCCTTGTCTTCACAATCTTGAGACTTCTGAAGGGTACTGGTCAATTATTTTATACAAGCTCTCTTAATTGAAGTTTGTCTTATTTTTTTTTTTTTTTTTGTAATTAGATTGAGACTATGCATTACTGGAAAAAGTAACACAGAGGTGAAGTCCCTCTCATAGTAATCTTATATTCTACTGACAATAAATTTGACCACTTAATAATGTCTGCTGTAGTCTTCCAATGTAATTAGTTTGTTTTGTGAAAAATGTTTTGAAACATTTTGTTCTGTCTGTTACTTTTGCATCCATTTGTGATCTTGCCTGCTACAATAATTACCATGGTGTTCTAATGAATATATTTTTTTCATGCTTTTTACATTTATTAATTTCATTTCTTCTATATGAAAGAATTGTCCTTTTTCTCCCATTAAATTATTCTTGCAGTTATTTTTATATCAGTTTGTATTCAAAGATATTTATATTATTCTTTGGGTTATAATCCAGTGTGATTATTTATTTTGTTGCACAAATTATTCCACCTTTGGTTATTCAGTGCTGCTTTTGTGCCCTTTTTAACATATATGCATCTTTTTTATGTTGTTGTTTAAGTTCTTTCTCACTTTCTGGCACTGCAAGATTCTCCAGAACTTTTTTTTTAATTACTGAGTTACAGTTAATTTTTAGACTGACCACAATTTGTTTATCATTAGCTAATTGAATGACACTTGACTTGTTCTCACAGTTCATGTTATGAATAGAACTATTACACACATTAAGACACAAATTTTGTGCAAATGTTAAGTTTTCATTTCTTTTAGATAGGACTGAGATTTTTGGGTCAAATGTTAGGTGTATGCTTAACTTTATAAGTAGCTGTCAAGCTGTTTTCTAAAGTGATTGTACCATTTTGCGTTTCCACCAGCAAAATACGAGAACTTCAGTAGCTTTATAGACTTGCTAGCACTTGAAATTGTCAAGTTATTTTTTTGCTTTGGTTTTGTTTATAAATTGGTTATTCTAAAGGTTGTGTAATAGAATCTCAGGGTTTTAGTTTTCATTTTCTTAATGACTAATAATGTTGAGAATCTTTTCATATAACTGCTTGCCATTCATATATCTTTTTTAGTGAAATGTCTATATTTATTTATAAAATAGGGTTGTCTTATGAAAAATATTATTTACATATTCTGAATACAAATTATTTTTCCAAAATATGATTTGCAAATATATGTGGCATGTCTTTTTATTCTCTTACCAATGACTTTCATAAAACAAAACTCTTAAATGTCTATAAAGTCCATTTCATCAATGTTTTATTTAATGGATTATGCTTTTAGTATTATATCTAAAACCTCTTTCTCTAATCCAAAGTCATGAATATTTTCTGTGTTTTCTTCTGTAATTTTAATGATTTAATGTTTTCCATTTTGGGCTATGATCCACTATGAGTTTATGTCTGCATAATATATTAAGTGTAGGTCAAGGTTCATGTTTTTGTAATCAGACATTCAGTTGTCCCAGTGCCATTTTTTAAAAGATTATCCCCTCTCTACTTAATAGACTTAACAACTTTACCAAAAATCAGTTTACCATATTTGGGGAGGTTCGTTTCTGAACTCTATATTCTGTTTCATTCATGTATTTGTCTGTCCTTTCACCAGTACCATGTCTTAATGAGTTTTATAATGAGTCTTAAAATTAGGTACTTGTTTTTTAAGTGTTCTATTGTACTCTATTTCTTCAGTCATGTCATAATTTAATGGGATACACAGTGCTTTTACTTTGCATCAATTATGAATTGGTTTTGAAACAATTAGGTATTACACCAGCTGTGGTGATTACTGATCTCCTCAGTCCTTTGGGGTGACTCTGCCATTAGGGAGCCAGTTGCCTTTTCTTCTGATTTGTGTTGCTGTATATGCCATGCAAATATAGCATACTTTTTTGCAAACAAAATGTTGATGTTTTTATGAAGCAAGTTTGAAAACAAATACCAGTAGGAAATGAAATACTCTACAGCTTTTCCTATAAGTTCCTAACTGAACTGGTCAGGGATGCCTCCCTTAGGTAGTAAATATGGCTCTGGAGACTGTTTCATCTTCATTCTTTACAGTAATTTGATTATCACCTGTCACATAAAAGCCATTTAGGAAGACCTGAACTTGATTAATTCTGATTGTATCTTCATCTTTCCTTATATTTCTTACAAGACAATTCCAAATTTATCAGGCAGGAAGTTGATCACAGTGACTCAGGGCAATTTGGGGAAAAGGAGAATCATACAACCACTTTGGTTCAGATATATTCTTTAAGTGAATTCCATCATCAAGGAAATACAAAGCTTCAGGAATCCATAAGAGGACACTGAGAATATGAGAGAGAATATGGGGGTGGGGTGGGGGGAGAAAAAGATGATGGAAAATAGGAAAGTAAACTAAAGAAACCAGAAATGCTAAATGGATGTTCCTAATAGAAATATGAGAGTTGGAGACAAAAGAAAAGCAAGAAGAGGACTCTTTGTGCTTTATGTCACAGACAGAGGAGGGAGATTAGAATTATAGGAAATTAAGGATTATAGGAGATAGGCAATGAATGATTGTTAGAACTTTTGCTAATAGTTGTTGACTGGATCCCCTCTGACATTCCACAGAGACTTTGAAGAAAGCATTGAGGTGCTTTTCAGTTATTATATGCTGCACTGGTATTTTTTGTACTACAGTTTCAGAGACTAAGCCATTAAGATGTGTGGTTTTAAACCAGTTATTGCTCTATTATTATTACATTTTTATCTTCTTACATTATTTTTTATTATTTTATGGAAGTAAATTAATCTCTAGCAATATCTATATCATAAACTATTTGAGAAAAGGGATTCTAATATCCACAGTGTTTGGTACAAAAATAACTTCAAGCAAAAATAATTTCTCTCTAAGGTAGGTTATAATAAATTGAACCAGCCATTGATTCACAACTCTAGGATATCAGGTGATCTCAGGCCACATTTTAGGATCTATCTTTTTGCTGCAGCTGCTTAAGTTTGTGTTCTGAAAAGATAATTGCAGTTCTTCAAGCCAGATACCTATTTTATCTTTATTATTTGAGATAATAAAAAGAACCCTATGCAAATATGCTTTCCTCACACACAAGTGCATTTAGTTCACTCCACAGCCCTGTGAAACAGACTCAGGCATGATAGGTATTATCTCCATTTTCCATTAAGAAGAATGAGGCTCAGAAGGAAAAGTCACTGTTACAGTCCCCTGGAAGAACTGGATTAACAGCCAAGCATTTATAGTCAAGCTATGTATTTCTAATATTTCATACTGTTAATTTTTTAATAAATCATAATTTAGCTCTTTGAAATTAAAAATCTAATAATGCAATAATTGTTTTTACTAATACATATATTGAAAATCAGTTTTAGATTATTTGAAATAATAAAGTAACAGAATATATTACAAATTAAAATCACATCCATGTTTTACCATTATACATACAAAAATTATTGACCTATTATTTAGTTACCCTATTTCAAATCTACCATGTCTCCTAGCAAGAAATGAATATATGAATATATTTCTATCAACAGTGAGATGTAAAAGAATTTATACAGTAAAATGATATATTTATGAGCAATATCAGATTCTACCCAATGATATTCACAGAATTATTGATGTAAAGCTTAAATGTCAGACTTAACTACATCTACTGTTTTTCCTTACTTCAAAAGAAACATTTCCCTATGAAAAGAATAGAGCAGCAAGAATCTAGGGCAGGTAGGAAAACAATAGGAAGGAAGTTTTTCAGCCATAAAAGGTGGCTCAGAGTTCACCATCAATAAAGGATGAGCGTATTCTTCAGCATGTGCACTCTCAGAGTGACATATGCTAGGCCCTCAGCTACCCAAAGGAGGAAGAAATACTTTATTCCTTTGTCCATAGAGATCTATTGTTCATTGTCATTTTATTTCCCTGCGTTTTTTTAACACACTGTAAGAGAGGTATCATGAAAAAAGCCTTCCTCACTACACCATAATTTTTTCATTGAAAGTTTAAGGAAAAAAAAAAAACACTTAAAAATACCTTTTTTTTTTTTTTTTTTTTTTTTTTTTTTACTCCACCCAAGTCAGAGTTTCTCAAACATCACCAGAGGCCTCTCTGTAAGTGATGCCAGCAGGAATCTTTGCATGAACTATAATAGATGAGGAGGGTGATCGTCAGAAATAATTTCTAAGATGCCGTGTTTGTGTCTTATTAGTTGCATGACTTTTCCTTGGGGTATATGTATTCAAAGGAAAAGAAAGAAAAAGGAGAAGGAAAAGGAGGAGAGTGAGGAGAAACTATTCCTTAGAAAATGCTTTATTGGGGGAAAGATGAGAAGAGGCTTTTTTGGCTTTCCACCTATAACCCAATCTTATAGGTCCTCAAAGGACTCAATCTTCTCATAGAATAAATAGGAGCTACAAAAATACACTTATGAAAATTTGCCTTCTGTTTGCATATTTGAGCCCTTCTGTGTAATTTGAGTTCATTCAAAATGCACAGCTGGCTTTGTTTTCTGCTATACTTTCTTAATCTGAACGATCAGCACAATTGCTTCCCTTCTCTACCTCAGGTTAATATTATAGATATGTTTTAAGATCCTGAAGAGAATCCAGAAGAATGAGAAAGTAATTATACCAAACCAACTTCATGTTTCCCAACAAATAAGTGTCCTTAGGAGCCTTTTAATTGTAACAAACATAATGAAGAATTCACATAACAGCATAAAGTCCCTACTGGCAAACCACAAAGTGAGGTTATTATTACACTAGAAAGAGAGCATTTCTGCTGTTGGGAATGAATACTTTTAACACTTCCAAGTTCTGAGAAATCAGGAGTGACCTTCATAAACACTGTTGGGTGGCTTAATGGGAATTTAATGTGACTGGTTTACCTTGTGGCCAGTGTGAGACTCTGTCAGGTATAGGATGACTCAGAGTAAAATGTGAATGGGAACTTTGAAAATGGAAGAACCCCTGTTCCTACTCTGTATCTACCTCTTTTGGGGTTTTTTGCAACCCAGAAGCAATTCATTTATGCATCCACCATAATTCCGAATTTTTACTTAGTTCATTCTATAAGTATTTTCAGACACTGAAAAGAATGTGTAATGTGCTGGTTTGAGGTGAAACATCCTTTAAATATCTATTAAATGCATCTTATTTAATGTGTCATTTAAGGCCACTGTTGCCTTGTTGATTTTCTGTCTGAATGATCTATCCATTGATCTAAATGGGGTGTTAAATTCCCCTAATATTATAGTAATGCTATCAATCTCTTCTTTTATGCCTGTAAATATTTGCTTTATGTTTTTAGGTGCTCCTCAGTTAGGTACATAGATGTTTACAGGAATTATGTGAAGCCATAAGGGGAAATAACAGTTAAGTTTGCAAACTTGCCACCATGCACTTATGCTGGCAGCTCTGTGCAAACAACTTGGTAAGGTTTTCTAACCTTGATATATCTGTGAATCACAGCTGTGTTCATGTCGATGTGTGGTGGTGTCATGCTGAGTGGTGTTCATTATTGTTGTTGTGTGTATTTGTGTGCCATCGTGAGAACGTTGGAGCTTAAATTAGAGCAACTAATAGTAAATTTCTTTAAGAAGAGTGGAAAGGAAATCAGGGACATGTTAATTCAAGTTTATGGGGATAATGCCTTGAAGAAAATGGCAAATGGATTAAAATTTTTTCTGAGAGGAGAGAAAGCGTAATTGATGAAAAGAGGTCAGGGTGGCCAATATTGGGCAGAACTGATGAAAACATTGCAAAAGTTCATTGAATTGTGCATCAAAATCATCAGCTGACTGTGAGAAGTGTAGCAGATCAAGTAAACATTGAGAGAGCAACAGTTAGGAAAATCTTAACTGAAAATCTTGGCATTAGAAAGGTATATGCAAAAATGGTCCCGAAAGAGCACACCAATGAACAAAAGCTAAAGAGAGTCGAAGTTTCCCAAAATGTTTTGGAGAGGCAAGACGATGTTTTGGGCCATGTTATCACCGGTGATGAAACATGGGAGTACCAATACCACCCTGAAACAAAGCATCGAAGTGCACAATGAAAGTCAGCCAATTATCCACAACCAAAAATGATCTGTCAGTCCAAATCAAGAGTCAAAATGATGTTGCAAAACTTTTTTGATATCAGAGGGATTGTTAATTATTTGGAAGTGCTGAAAAGGCTGTTTGAAAAAGTAAGACGAAAATGACCTGAACTGTTTGCCAACAGCTTATGGCTGTTACATCATGACAGTGCACCAGCTCACACAGCACTGTCTGTGATGGAGTTTTTAGCCAGTACAAGTAATTGTATTGGAACACCCTCCCTACTCACCTGAACTGGCCCCCAATGACTTTTTTTCTTTACCCAAAGATAAAGGAAATATTGAAAGCAAGACATTTTGATGACATTCAGGACATCAAGCATCATGCAGCAGCTCTGGTGGCCATTCCAGAAAGAGTTCCAAAGTTGCTAAACAAGGGTATGCATGTGTAGGGTTCAGGGTGGGGTCACATGTAACACAAGACCTATCATTTGAATTGCTGAGCATTAAGCCAAGCACAGTAGAGTCTCCATGAAAACAGATGCTTATGGTATGAATGAAAAAATAATATTGTGCCAGAAAATGCATCTGCCACATTGTAGCCCTTGCCCTGGAAAACATTTCACTCTCCTATTTTCACAACAGTGTTTTTGCTTCTACAACACTTTTAGTATCTCTAGGCTTTAATTTGAAATGGATTTTTAATTTGGTTTAACGAGGTACTGAACACCTAATTAATACTTAAAGCACTTCAGTTTGGATCAGAATGAATATGCCTTCTAATAATATTTAATGATTATTTATGGTAACATTTTAAAAATGAGCTTTCTAATGCATTTACATAAATATTTGAAACAGCTTCATTATCTTTACAAATATGAGTAAAGGCTGAAGAAGTAATACTATTTCTCAGCAGGCATTTATATCTAATAATGTGGGTGGTAAGTAGAATCCATTTGGAAAGAGAGGGTTTCGTGCTCTTTCTAATGCAAGTTACCTTTTTCTTTCTTTTTTATTTTTTTTTTTTGCTAATTCATCAGAGATTAGCCACTTATAGCAGAAAATAAATCATAGCATTGGGTCCTTCTCTTTGCTCTTCTATTTGTTTTTATAGATGTACAGAAGCTATTCGATAGAGATGTGAATTTTCAGAATGCTTATTGATATGGAAACTGGCTGTTTCAGAACCTGTGTAGTTCCTGACAGTGCCATCATTTCATTTCATTACTACTAGCACTCACAACTGTTTTCAGTTGTCTAGAACTCCAAAAAAGTTCTGCAAATAAGGTAAAAATGAGGGTACTAGATATCATTTATGTTCTCCCAACTAGTATATGGACTCCATGAGAGTAAGGATCATGGTTTTCTCATTTATCTTTATATTTTTCAGAACCTTCTGTCAGGCATTCTAGATTTTTTTATTTTTAAGGAAGATCTACAAAATTAAAATGAGAATGACCCCCTAGCTGCTATGCCACCAGTGTCCATCAGTATGGTTTTAATAGCATTCCAGCATTTATTCAGCTTGGTTGGTGCCATGACTTCAAGTTGTTAAAATATTTTGAACTTCACTTATATCTACATTAAAAAGTGCTGTAAAAACTCGGGGATGTAATACATGTAAAAACACTTACAAAAGTTTGAATAAATGGTAGTAATGATGGTGCTAATGGTGGCAATGGTACTAATGATGAGGATGATAATTAGACTGAGAAAAACGAACATAAAAGGAACAATTACTAATCAAATAAGATAGTAATAACCAGCTGAATAAAACAGTAAGTTCTTAGATGTCCACAAAAGAGAGAAAGAAATTGATAGGCCTAGTCTGAACCAAGAGATATATATAAAATGTATAACATTTGAAGAGGTCAAATAAGGAGAAAAATAATTGACTTTTACGTTCAGTTGCATAGGATTTTTATATTAAGTGATGAAACACTCAAGTAAAATGTTTTTTTTTCAATTACCAAAATCAGAAAATTTAACTTTGATGAAATTCTATTATGTAATCTATAATTCACACTCAGTTTATCCAATTTTCTAACAATGTTCTTTTTTTTTTTAATTCATTTATATTGTTAGACTTATTGGGTTGACATCTGTTAGCAAGGATTACATAGGTTTCAGGCATACAATTCCACAGTGCATTGTCAACTTGATGTATAATAAGTTCACCACCTAAGGTGACTTCTCTTTCCATCACCTTATATTTAGCTTCCCCCCCTCCTCTCCCATCCCCTCCCCACTCTGCCCTCCCTAACCCACTGATACCCAAATAATCATTAAACTATTGATTGTGTCCATGGGTTATTTGTTTGTTTGTTCATTTCTTTTTTCTTTATTGCTTTCAGTTTTATATTCTGCATATAAGCGAAGTCATACAGTTCTTTGTTTTTTCTGTCTGGCTTATTTCACTCAGCATGAAGATCTCCCAGTCCATCCATTTTGTTGCAAATGGCAATATTTCATCTTTTCTTATAGCTGAGTAATACTCCATTGTGTATATGTACCACAGCTTCTTTATCCAGTCATCTGTCACAGGGCACTTGGGTGGTTTCCATGTTTTGGCCACTGTGAACTGCGCTGCAATGAACATTGGGGTACATAAGTCTTTGTGGACAAAGGTTTTCAAGTTTTTTGCGTAGATCCCCAGAAGGGGGATTGCTGGGTCATATGGTAGCTCCATTCCCAATTTTCTGAGGAACCTCCACACTGCCTTCCACAGTGGTTGTACCAGTTTGCACTCCCACCAGCAGTGTGCGAGAGTTCCCTTTTCTCCACTTCCTCTCCAGCACTTGTTATTATTCCTTGTCCTGTTGATAATAACCATTCTAACAGGTGTGAGGTGGGATCTCATTGTGGTTTTGATTTGCATTTCCCTGATAGCTAATGAGGATGAGCATTGTTTCATATGTCTCCTTACCATTTGTATTTCTTCATGGGAGAAGGGTCTGTTTAGTTCTTCTGCCTACTTTTTAATTGGTTTGTTTTTTTGTTGTTAAGTCATATTAGTTCTTTATATATTTTAGATATTAGACCCTTATCTGATGTGTTATTTGCAAATATTTTCTCCCATTCAGTTGGCTGTCTCTTTGCTTTGTTGATGGTTTCTTTTGCTGTGCAGAAGCTTTTTAGTTTAATATAATCCCATTCATTTATTTTTGCTTTTACTTCCTTTGCCTTTGAAGTCAGGTTCATGAAGTCTTCCTTGAGTCGTAGGTCTTTAAGTTTAGTACCAGTGTTTTCTTCTATACAGTTTATTGTTGCAGGTCTGATATGAAGGTCTTTAATCCATTTTGAGTTAATTTTTGTATATGGAGAGAGTTCACAGCTCAGGTTCATTCTTTTGCATATGTTTTTCCAGTTTTCCCAGCACCACCTACTAAAGAGGCTGTCTTTTCCCCGTTTTTTCCTCCTTTATCGAAAATTATTTGTCCATGCATTTGTGGATTTATTTCTGGGTTTTCAGTTCTGTTCCATTGGTCTATATTTCTGTTTTTCTGCCAGTACTGAGCTGTTTTGACTACTAATGCTTTGTAATATAAATTGAAGTCAGGGAATGTAATGCCACCAGCCTTATTATTTTTATGTAGTATTACTTTGGCAATTTGAGGTCTTTTGTGGTTCCATATAAATCTGATAATTCTTTTATCTATTTCATGAAAGAATGATTGTGGGATTTTAATGGGTATTGCATTAAATCTGTAGATTGCTTTGGGCAGAATGGCCATTTTAACAATGTTAAGTCTTCCTATCCATGAACAGGGGATATTTTTCCACCTCTTAAAGTCTGTTCCAATTTCTTTCAAAAGTGTCTTATAGTTTTCCATAAGAAAACTTATAGTATAAGTCTGTCACATTCTTTGTTAAGTTAATTCCAGGTATTTCATTCTTTTTGTTGTGATAGCAAAAGGAATTGACTCCCTCATTTCTTTTTCTGTGGATTTGTTGTTTGTATATAGGATTTTTGTACATTGATTGTGTATCCTGTGACTTTACTATATTCATTTATTGTTTCTAATAGTTTCCTGGTGGAATATTTGGAATTTTTTATATAAAGGATCATGTCATCTGCAAATAGTGACAATTTGACCTCTTCTTTCCCAATTTGGATACCTTTTATTCCTTTCTCTTGCCTGATCGCCGTGGCTAGAACTTCCAGTACTATATTAAGTATCAGTGATGACAGGGGGCATCCCTGTCTTGTTCCTGATTTTAGGGGAATAGGCATCAACTTTTCCCCATTCAGTATGATGTTAGCCGAGGACTTGTCATATATGGCCTTTATTATGTTGAGATACTTTCCTTCTATACCTATTTTATTTAGTGTTTTGATCATAAATGCATGTTGTATCTTGTCAAAAGCTTTTTCTGCATCAATTGATATGACCATATGGTTTTTATCTTTTATTTTGTTTATGTAGTGTATCACATTGATTGATTTTCGTATGTTGAACCATCCTTGTGCTCCCGGGATGAATCGCACTTGATCATGATGTATGATCTTTTTGATGCAATGATGTATTCTATTTGCTAATATTTGGTTTAGGATTTTTGCATCTGTGTTCATCAGAGATATTGGTGTATAATTTTCTTTTTTTGTGTTGTCTTTGCCACACTTTGGTATTAGGGTAATGTTGGCTTCATAGAATGAGTTAGGAAGTATTGCTTCCTCTTCAATTTTTTGGAAGAGTCTGAGGAGGATAGGTGTTCATTCTTCTTTGAATGCTTGGTAGAAGTCGTTGGTGAAACCATCTGGTCCCGGGCTTTTGCCTTTAGGGAGATTATGGATAGTCAATTTCAATCTCTTTGCTATTGATTGGTCTATTTAGATTATCCAATTCTTCTCAGTTCAGTCTAGGTAAGCTCTAAGTTTCTAGAAACTTGTCCATTTCTTCTAAGTTGTTAATCCTTTGTATTTCCGTGGTATCAGTGGTAATTTCTCCCCTTTCATTTCTAATTTTGGATATTTGTGTCCTTTCCTTTCGTCCTTTGATTAGTCTCGCCAGGGGTTTGTCAATTTTGTTGACTTTCTCAAAGAACCAGCTCTCCGTTAATATTAATTTTTTCTGTTGTTCTTCTGTTCTCTAATTGGTTTAGCTTTGCTTTAATTTTTATTATTTCTTTCCTTCTGCTGACTTTGGGTTTTGTCTGCTCTTCTTTTTCGAGTTCTTTAAGATGGGATGTTAAGATGTTTACTTGTGATTTTTCTTGTTTCTTAAGATAGGCCTGTAGTGATATAAATTTCCCTCTTATTACCACTTTTGCTGTGTCCCAATAATTCTGATACATTGTACTTTCATTGTCATTAGTTTCTATATATTTTTTAATCTCCTCTTTTATTTGTTCTTTTATCTAGTCCTTTTTTAATAAACTGTTGTTTAATCTCCATGTGTATGTGTTTTTTTCTGCTTTCCTTTTACAGTTGATCTCCAATTTCAAAGCTTTGTGGTCTGAGGATACACTTGGTACGATTTCGATCTTCTTGAATTTGCTGAGGCTACTTCTGTGTCCCAGCATGTGGTCTATCCTTGAGAATGTTCCATGTGCACTAGAAAAGAAAGTGTAGTCTCTTTTTCCTGGATGAAGTGTCCTCTAAATGTCAGTTATGTCCAATTGCTGTAATGTGTCATTTCGAGCTGATATTTCCTTATTTATTTTCTGTTTGGATGATTTGTCCATGACTGTTAGCGGGGTGTTTAAGTCTCCCACAATGATTGTGTATTCATCAGTTTCTCCTTTCAAATCTGTTAGTAGTTTCCTTGTATATTTTGGTGCATCCTGGTTGGGAGCATATATATTAATTAGTGTCAAGTCTTCTTGTTGTTGTATTGTGCCTTTTATTATTATGTGATGTCCATCTTTGTCTTTTACTATCTTTTTTAACCTGAAGTGTATTTCATTAGATATCAGTATGGCAACTCCTGCTGTTTTCTGCTTGGAGTATTGTTTCCCATCGTTTCACTCAGAGTCTGTGTTTGTCCTTATGGCTGAAGAGTGTCTCAAGTAAAATGTTTTAACTTTCTGAAAGACAGTACAGATTAGGAGTAACCAGAAATGTAAAAACATGTGAATAATACCCAGTGGCTTCAGAGTGGCTATGGCTAGTTTTGCAACCCTACAAAGAAAAAGTTAAGTTAGGGATATATTTAATGAGGATTTAATGAGATGATATGTGGTTTTCAGTCACTTCCATGTTCTTGTTGGTAGCCAGATATAGATGTGGCTTCTTGGAGTACTGTTACCCCTGCACGGTCATCCACTTGGGGTTCTGATTGAAAGGTTCAGAGACCACACCTGAATACAGCTTTCCATAGCTTGACAATAATACTCAAAATTTACATCATGTGACCAATAGTAGGCTGTGGAGGGGAAAGAAATGTTCCCAATCTGTAGAAACACATTTCAATCTACTCTGCTACTGAATTATCTATTATCTATAGAAAATATTACAATGTAATTGCGAAGTCATTCAAAGAAAATGAAGCCAATGTATAAAAATATTAAAAAATTGTTTTCAGATAGTTAATTGGTATAAAAATTATTTTATTTGATTGGATTGTGATGTTTCTGGTAGTTGACACTGTTTTATGTCTGTCATTTTTGTTTCTTTTTATACTAAATATTTAATTCTATAACCTCTTAAGACAGGGACATGCAGGTTGGGTGTGCGATGCCTCTAGATCTGGCTAGAGACAAATTTGTCCGAGTCATCAGTGACACTTGCAATGAATCCAGCCACAAAGAGCCAGGAAATGCAGGGTCTGGTCAGCAAGCAGAGGAAGCATGCCCCAGGGAAATTCCATCTGAGGCATTAGGAGAAGGCAGTACGTCACCCCTCAATTTATTTTATGAGTCTATTTAGAAAGAAAATTACTGCTTATAATATCATCTTCCCTGTACATGGGGATCTTAGAATAACAGAAAGCATAACTTTTGAAAGATTAAATACTTCAAGAACTTTTTTTAGGAGTAAACTGAGGCCTAAAGTGTTAGAATATTATTCTGAGATTGCTTAGTGGCAGAAAACATGGTATCTGTGAGGATGTACCTCTAAGGACTGACATTTTATATAAATATATATCTGGGAAACAAATATATATCAGTGAAAACACTACATATTAATCAATGGACTTAAGACGTGGCAAGAAAACACAGTAACGGCTTATTGTCAAGTGGATGCAAAGATCTCCCTAATTTCCTCTCAGCACATGTCACAGGGGAGTGTGCCTAATTAATATTCTGTGTACATAATATTTATCATGAGGAATTATAGATTATGAAAAAAAAAATGAGCTAAAACCCAAAGAAGAACCTTAAAAACACTACTCCATTGATTTTCAGGACTGAAAATAGTTAGCTAAAGATTATATTAGGTGTTTTGCACAATTTCCATTAACTCCAGTGAAGCAAAATGCTCCACCTCTCCAAGGATCTGACGTCAGGCACTCCCACGAGCTTTTGCCTTGGGACTTCTCTTAGCCTGTGTCTACCCTCTGTCTCAGATGCTCTGCTTGGGATTTGGCCTCGGCTTTGTAATCCCCCACACCACTCCACTCTAACTCCACTCCAGCGGTGCCTCCAAGTTCTTTCTGACCCCCAGGCCATAGGCTTCGTTTCCCCCTGGGTACAGTCCAGCTATTTCTTTGTCAGCATTTAGCCCTCACTGTAGGTGTCCCTACCTATTTCTGCCCTCCTGGAAAGACCAGCAAAGGTAAGGTTTCTAATTTGGTCCTTTTATCTCCTTGATAGAACTGTCATTTTCTAAGAGTATATATATTGTGTTAACATGAAGGTGGGGGAAGTGACAGCACTAATCCATTCAGTACTGGGTGTTCAGATACTTCCTTAGAGGGACAATCTTATAGTCCCTCCAGGCCTTGCCCAGACCTTCTTGTAAGCTGATTTTGCTTCATGTTAAATTGTGCAGTCACTTTATGATGAGTTCAAATGGCTTTTTGAAAAACTGAACAGGTGTATATTATAAGCCAATATAATCCTTTCCCATGAATTGTGGTGAAAGACAAGCTGCAGTGTCATCAGAAAATTACCGTAGTTTGCATGTATAATGCTCACTTTTTTGCCCAAATTTGTGAGGGAAAAATATGGATGCACATTATGCATGGATAGTACTAATTTCGTATCTATATAAATGTTTTTAATTTTTTAAATTTATGTTTATGAGTTAAAAATGTAACTCTAGAAATTATTACTAATGATATCTGTATGCAAAATAATACCCTGTAATACAGTAATAGGTTTCTTATATAAAAATTTTTATACATAAAATTTCTTGTTCCTTGTATCTGTTCTTATGTTTTGTAATTATTTGTTATGTAAAATTTCTTATACCATAATATGTTAAAAAATAAATGCTAACATTTTTTAATAATACAAAACAAGTACCTAAAGATATTTTCCCCTGGTAGTTTGGGCCAAAAACATGGGTGCGCATTATACACGGGAGCGCATTTTACCCAGCAAAATATGGTAGTACTATAAATAGCACTTTTCAGAGAGATCAGGCTGTGTTTTCCCCCCAAAACTAGATGAAGTGGGGATAGGCAAAAGAAACAAGTCTGTGCCTTGCCTACTCCCACAAGACTAGAGATTACCTCTGTGCCTGGGAATGATTTGGGGTTGAAAAGCAATATGCATTTATTGAAACATACATAATTTAAAAAGTTTTTCTTTCTCTGTAGGTCAGAAAAATTCCTTGGGCAGAACCCAAGTCAAAGCATATTGCCATGGGCAAACAGTGTTTGCCTTTTGGCAACAGTTACATACACACTTTCTATATCTTTAGATATATTTAAAGTCATATATATTTATATGACTTTAAATATATCTGCTTCCACCTTTAGTAAGGCATTTCTAGGGCAGATTCTTCATGAGTCTCCCCTGAATTATTTCCAGTCATTTTCATGGGCGGAGAAGCCTCAATTGGCAAAAGTAATTAAGTTTGCATATTTTAATTTATTTAAATACATAGTAGTAGATTAAGATGCATCATTGCTGTGCTAAGCCCTCAGGATGGAAGGATGAGTTAACTCTCTTGGTCCACAATGAGTTTCCACCCTAATGGAAAGAATAACTAAAAATACCAGTATGGTAAATGCCTTGCAGTGCTGGTTCCTGTCCCTGCATACACATTACAACCACCTGGAGAGCTGTTAAGCAATATTCTTGCTCTGTCTCAACTCCTAAAGAGTATCTGGAGTAGGAGGCAGTTATTAGAAGTGTTTAAAAATTCCCCAGATGACTTTAATGTGTATCCAGGGTTGAAATCCACTGCCTTAAAGTATACATTCACCATTTGCTTAATAGTAATCCACTAACTCTACCTTTGTGAAAGGAAGTCATCAACGTGGAGGTAGCACTTGAATTTAAACTTAAAGAATACATAGAACTTCTCTAGGTAAAGGAGTAAGAGTATAGGACATTGGGAGGGCTTTTGAAGCAGGATTAGCCTGCTGGGCAAAATTCTGTTGCTGTTCATTTTGAAATATCTCCCTAATTTATCCAGGTCTATGCCTCTTTACTGCTACCATGCTAATACAGATCATCATCATGTCAGCCTTGTATGAATCTACCAGTTTTTTTTCCTGCATAAACACCCTTTCCTCTTCAAACATCTTCATCCCACAGCAATAACAACAAAAAGATTGTCTTAAAACATAAATCAGTTGTATTGCCCTGATACACACCTTTCAGTGGCTTCACATTGCTCTTAAAATCCAAAATATTTAACAGCTTAGACCCTCTATTACTGAGTCCTGGACTTCCTTCAGCCTCCCCTGAGGTCTCCTGGCCCACCCTCCCCTTTGTGGATGGAGATCCTTTCATGCCAACTCTGCTGCTGTCCCTGTGCAACCATGCTTTCTCCTTGCTCGGGATCTCCCTAGGGATGACGAATTCTTCTGGCATGCTGTCCCCACACTGCTTCTCTATCCACCCTGTGACCTAGAAAACTATTGATGCTTAAGTCTCTGAGTAAATGTCCCTTCCACCAGAAGACTTCCCAGATGTCCTCTCCCAGCGTAAGGATCCCTATTATATATCCCCATAGCCACGGCTCCTCTTCCTCATTAGCATGAATCTTCACTAATCGTGCATCTCTCCTGCTGTACTATAAGACTGATAAGGGCAAAGACTGTTTCTTTATAACTACTTCCTGTATTACTGGCATTTTGCATAGTGTCTGGCACTTGGTAGATTATTGGCAAGTGATGGTTGAATGAACTGCATGAAAGTATACCACATATACAAAAGAGTCACTCTAATATACTTTACCTCTCCAGTGGTTTGTATTGTCACAAGAGCTCAAGATAAGCCTAAAACTTGGGGTGAAACTTGACCTAGCTGTGTGGCACTCTGTCTTTGCCATCTCTGCTTTCTCTTTCCCCCTTCTTTCTCTCTTTTGTACTTTTCCTCACAAGTTTAGATTTTTGCATTGAAACAGTAACAAATAATCATTATCAACAAGTATATTATTAGCTATATATTCATTGCAATGATGAAAAGGGAAGGGGAAGCTGAGTGATATTTTATGAACAGCTACAATATGCTTAGCATATGTATTTAGTTCTCTTCCATCCATAATAACTTTCCCATTTTCAGATGAAGGAACTGAGACTAAAGAAATCATTGCTACCCAAAGGTGTCACAACTACTAATAGAACTATCAAGCTAATGACCAGTGTGTATATAATTCCCTATTCCTTCGTCTCCCTACTACTCCGGTCAGACCTGTAATCAAGAGATAAATAATTTCCAATGATTCAGACCTCCTATGTGAGAAGCTATCTTTAAGGTATCCTAATTTTATTTAGATTCTTACATTGTAGATTTAGTGTCTATATTATGTTTTACTTAATTAGGTATATAAGAATAAAAGAGTATGCACATTACCACTGTCTCTTGTCTCACAGCCTTTTAAAACTTGCATTTATTCATCCATTCAATAAACGTCTGGTACTGGGAATATAATTCTGAATTGCTTTCAGAAAATTAATATTATTAATCACAAAGACATGAGATTCTGAATTTGGTTCTACTTCGTTTCTTTCTAAGCTTTGGAATTAAATTCCATTATGCAATACCTAGAATACAGTTGGTAATTCTTACTTGTGCATGAAATGAAAAAAACCTCTGTTGGCAACTAGACTGTAGGGAATGGAGAAATGAACTTACAAAAGGTACCCTGACTCTACAAAACACATATACTGTGCCAGCCCACATCAAGATGGACAGTGCAGGCTAAATGCAAACTTGCTTAATACCAGTTAAATTAAACCCATATGGCTCAAGATAATATTTTATCATAGGAACATTGATCTAACAATAACTGCATGCAGATCCATACGTTTTAAAAATAAGGCCATTAAAAGTTCCAGCAACTTTGTGGTTTACGATTTCCTACGAGTCACTAGCAAGTCATGCTATGACTAGCTCCAGCCTTCCTCTCCCCTCTTTTGTATCTCCCCCTCCAAATGCTATAAATATATTTAGTTACTAGTTATTAAGATTATTGGGCAGCTTATTATCTCTTCCCTTGACAAGCCCTTACCTAGAAAGGAAGGCCTGCAAAGACAGATCTCCGATTTCAAAGACTAGATGATTCTCTTTAGCATTATAGTGTTCATTTATTATTATCTTTATGCCCAAGCCTGAAGAAGGTTTCACCTGTGTGAGTCTGCACAAATTGCTAAAGCAAATGAAGTATTTATTCAGGTTAGCTATTGGCAACATAGCTGAAGAGTGCATCTTGATGAAAGAGAAAGATCCATAAAGGTACTATCTTGACATTGAAAGAGACTGTAAGAAGGGAATTTAAAAAAAAAGAAAAAAATAGAAGGCACTGGAAGCTCAAAATGAATCTTGGCTCAATGCAGAAACTGAACAATTTGGTTATTTTAAAACTTGCTTTTGGACTTCTGCTGTTAGCCATGGTGAAGTAACTATCTCCCTAACCATAAACAACCATAAAACTGGACCAAATATAGGAAGTAAATGTTTTTACATGTGGACTGCACAATGCCCAACATGGATAAAAAAGATGGGAGGAGAAAAAATTCCGTTCCTTGGTAGCTTCTGATGTTTCCCCTTTAGCCACTTTCTAAACTGAAGTACAAGGCGATGTATTCACATATACTATAGTGGTTGCATGGTATTCAATAGACAGAAATCAGAGTGTGGGCTTCTAGGAGGAACTAGAATTTATAGAACTATCAGAGAGAAGAAAGCTGTGCAGAACAATGAATTTCAGAATCTTCATAGGCTGTCACCTTGAATTTTTAGCCAAACACTAAAATATACATGCTTAGGGCACGACTCGGTGAGCATAGGCAAGGAACAACTGCTAGGAAAATAACATAAGGGAACTAGAAGATACTGCAGGAGTTGCACAGATCAGGGAGACATTTGTGATCCAAACAGTCAAAGATTTCATTGCACAATCGCTCACCCTCAATAATTCCACCACCTCCTTTCCCTTACCTCCCTTTTTCATTAACCCTCTAGTTTGGGATATCAGCATTCCATCCACGGCTACACACCACACGCCTGTCCTAGTTCATCTTCGCGATCGACATATTTTTTCCTAATGTTCCCCAGTACCCTATCGCTTGGAAATACCTGGCAGGTCTCAAACCTATAATTACCAGACTCCTCAATGCCCACCTGCTCTGGCCTACAAACTCACCTTTCAGTACTCCTGTCCTTCCAGTTGTCAAACCTAATCTCATATCGTTTAGTACAGGACCTTAGAGCTATTAATGCTGCAATTTTGCCTATTCATCCTGTAGTCCCAAATCCTTACATGCTCTTATCTGATATTCCAGTTTCTGCCTCTTTCTTCTCGGCCTTGACTTAAAAGATGCCTCCTTCACGATTCCCCTAGACCCACACTGCCAGGATCTCTGCCTTCACTTGGACCGATCCAGATTCTGGTCATTCGCAACAACTGACTTGCACAGTCCTCCCCCAGGGATTTCAAGACAGCCCCCACTTCTTTGGACAGGCATTAGCCCAAGATCTCAAAGAACTCTCTTTACAACCCAGATCCCTACTCCAATATGTTGATGACTCATTACTCTGCAGCCCCTCTAAAGAGTCCTCTATCCAACATACCTCTGACCTGCTTAACTTCCTAGGTCAGCGGGGCTATCGGGTCACGCCAGCTAAAGCCCAAATAGCTCTTTCCTCTGTCACCTGGCCAGGCACTAAGATCTCTCACGGGAAAAAAGACACCACTGAAGGACGCAAGGGCTTACTTGCCTCACTCCCCATCCCCTCGTGTAAAGCTGAGCCCCTCTCAGTCCTTGGTACGGCAGGATACCTGCGCTCCTGGGTGCTAATTTCAGTGTGCTCGCTACACCTCTGTATGAGGCCACTAAGGGCAACTTAGACAAGCCGCTCAGTCCTGTTGCACTCATTCACCCGTATTTTCTTGCCCTCAAGGAGGCCCTGCTTTTCTGCCCCTGCGCTTGCACTTCCGGACTTCCAATTCCCTTTCACTCTGTATGTCACCATCACTGAAAAATTGGGCCTAGCGGCCGGGGTCCTTGGGCAATTTCGCTCGTCACCGGGGGTCTCGGATTTTGCTCCAGTGGCCTATCTGTCTAAACAACTGGATCCTACTGTTCGCGGTTGGGCCCCTTGCCTTCGGGCCCTCGCGGCTGCCCACTCCTTGCGGCCGAAAGCCTAAAGCTTACTTTGGGACATCGGGTAATCATCCCGGCCCCTCACTGACTCCAAGATTTAGCCTCCCACAAGGCAACCCTCCTACTTCTCCCTTCCTGCTTACAGTCTTTTCACCTCATCTTCATTGAACAAAACAATTTTTCTTTTCAGCCTTGTGAACCCCTTAACCCAGCCACTCTATGCCCATACCTAACTCTGCTCTACTGCATGACTGTACAGAGACTATGGATCTCCTTATTTCCCCTTTCCCTCACATCTCTTCCTCTCCACTGCCTAACCCTCAACATACCTGGTATATGGGTGGCACCTCTGCTAAAGTTAGCTCTCGGGTCCATCAGGCAGGATATGCTGTAGTCTCGGATACACACGTTGTCGAGGCTGGCCAGTTGCCCCCTAATACTACTTCACAGCAGGCTGAACTCATCGCTCTCACAAGGGCCCTGATCCTTGCCCGGAACAAATCGGTTAATATTTATACCGATTCCAAATACGCATACCATGTTATCCACTCCGGGTCAGTAATGGCAGGAAAGAGGTTTTATTGCAACCAAGGGAGATCCCCTCCATAACCATATGTATACTGAGGCTCCTCTGAAGGCCGCTATGTTACCCGCCAAGGCGGCCATCATTCACTGTTGGGGACACCAGACCCCTACCACAACTGTAGCTAAGGGGAACAGTTTGGCTGATTACACAGCTAAGGAGTTTGCTCGGGCCCCATTTGTCGAAACTGCTCTTCCCGACTTTATTCCTGAATACTCCTTCTCAGGGTGACAAAAATGGTCTTTACATCTCAGCAGCAACATTGGTATTTACACGAGGGAAAGTATATTCTCCCTGATGCTCAAGTACATAGGGTCATCTCGCAGGTCCACAAACAACAACCCACGTGTTTTATATATCTCTTCTACTTTCTTTCACCCACAATTAGCTGAAATCCTTCACCAAGTGACGGCCTCATGCAAGACGTGTTTACCCTGTTCACCCCAGGGAGGTATCCATCCCCGATCTCTCCCAGCACACCAGGCGAGGGGTAATCTTCCTGGTCAAAACTGGCAAATCGATTTTATGCATATGCCTCCCGTTAAACGAGTCAAATATCTCCTAACTCTGGTAGACACCTTCTCTGGATGGATCGAGGCTTTTCCTACCACCCACGAAAACGCTGTTACAGTTTGCCACTTTCTTATTAATGAGATCATCCTCCATTCAACTTACCATTTGCTTTACAGTTGGGCAGTGGTCCCGCCTTTGTCTCTCAAATTTCTCAACAAGTTTCCAAAGCTCTGGGGATAACATGGCACTTCCACATCCCACAATCCTCTGGGAAGGTCGAGAAGGCAAATCACTTTATTAGGACACACTTAACTAAACTCTCTATTGAGATCCGTCGTCCATGGCCTGAACTCCTTCCATTAGCCCTTACCCACCTAAGGGCCCTTCCCCGTAAACCGACACAGCTCAGTCCTTTTGAACTTATGTATGGCAGGCCTTTCATTCTCTGTACTCCTTCTGAGTCTCCCTCTCTGATCGGAGACTGTTTTCCTCGTCTTTCTTTCATGAGAAGCCAAGTATGGGAGGCTGCCGAGCGCCTCCTTTCTAAACCTTTCCCCACCTCCCAGACAGATTCCAAGGTACATCCTGGTGACTTAGTATACCTTAAAACAAAATCACCCTCTCCTTTACAACCTTCATGGATGGGCCCTCACCTTGTCATACTCAGTACCCCCACAGCAGTCAGATTGCAAAATAAAACCTCATCTCTCTCTTATTAAACTGTTTCCATCTACAGAGCCCAATCAATCTGAGAGCCCTCGACCCGATTCACCTTCCAAGCCTCAATTTAAATCCTCCCTTATAGGTCCGACCTCTCTGAGGACCCCCAGAATATGTCCCCTGCCAGCTGTTCAGAGGTCACCGAAGATCTCTTCAATGTGTCTGGCTGACAGCCCGATACACCTACTGCCTTCAGAGTATCACTAATGACATTTTTTTGGTTTTATCCACAGTCTCTTGACATAGAGAATATTTTGCAATGGTAAATGGATTTAACATGGCAGGGGACTTTCCAAGACTTTCACCCCACTGAGGTTCAGTTATATTCATTCATTCTTCTTCTCTCGTTATACAGTTTGCCTGCTCCCATTTAATGGGCCTGGAACCCTGCCTTCCGTGGATCGTGATCACAGTAGGCCTCCTGACGGCTCTCCTTGGGTTTGGATTGTTTGCTTTTGCCCCAGCTGATTGCTCCTTTTTACCCAGATGTCTTCCCATATCGCCATATTGGGCTTTCTTAATACTACTCTTCTTTCTACAATGTTTCTCTTCATCTTAAGTTGCCTTCCACCTGGCCTTATCGCAGGAAATTTTACTTACTGGGCTTATATACCCAACCCTCCATTATTAACGCCTGTCACTTGGAATGATGATCCTCCCCTTCTATATATCAATGACAGTTCTTGGTTTCCTGGACCTGAAGATCAAAGAGGTCCAGAATTTCCTGAGGAGGAAGGCCGAAAGTTTGTTCTTTTTGGCCATACTGCTTTGGGCTATATTCACCCACCCATTTGCATTGGAAATCTCCCTCCATGTCTAATCCCTACTGATCAGGTTTGGCTACTTCCAAAAGACAAGGGAAATGATACTTATAATAATTTGTTTATGATTTCTGCGACAGGATTTCAAAAACAACTGATCAATACCCATGAATTTCCTCCTTCTCTTCATGCATGTCCTCGCAATGGTAACCTAACTGATGCACATTCTCACATCCATTGGGAGGAATGTCGGGGAACTCTGGGTCAGATCTTACTTAATAATTCTCATGGTACTGTTATTGATTGGGGTCCTTATGGTGCTGCCTTTCATGGCTGCTCTCGCATAAAGTGTTCTGATCCTCAAGCCTTAGGACAAGTTTTACATGGGCATCAATTCCCTCAAAAAATTGCTTCACCATTTAATATTTCTCTCTTTTGGAGGGAGAAAGTTCTAGCACCACCTCAATTAAAAATGATTAGACCCATTCGAGGCCCATTACAAAAAACTATTTGGAAGGTGGCCTTAAGTTTAGAACCCAATAAAATCTGGGAAGGAAACTATACAAAAACTAAAAATACAGAATATACTTTTAGGTTTAGAGAAACAAAGACAATCAATTTACAAGTCTGTCTTAAAATTCCTTTTGTGTTTCTATTAGGTAATTTTACCATCGATACAAACCTAAAAATGATAGAATGCCTTCAGTGTCGGTTATATACTTGTATTGATTCTTTAATCTATAATGCCTCCCATGACCACATTATGATTTTAAAAAGAAGACGGGGATTATGGTTACCTGTCCACGCCCCAAGAGTATGGGAAGGCTCCCCAACTGTTCATATTGTTTTACAACTCCTCCATAAGATTTTACATCGGACAAAGAGGTTTATTGGCCTCTTAATTGCAGCACTTACGGGAATCATAGCAATAGCTACTACTGCTGCTATATCTGGAGTAGCTTTACATCAGACGATACAGACTACCCAATTTGTACAAGAATGGCATGAAAATGCAAGTAAGGCTTGGAACCAACAAATTAAAATTGACCAAGAAATTAGTATTAGATTGGCCGACTTGGAGACAACTGTAATTTTTCTTGGAGATCAATTAGAAAATCTCCGTACCATGATTACTCTAAAATGTGATTGGAATGTTTCTAACTACTGTGTAACTCCTTTTTCTTACAACCAAACTAGGACTCCATGGTCAGAGGTACAAGCTCATCTCCGGGGACATACTCCCAACCTCACCATAGATATTCTGCAGTTACAACAAGAAGTAGATCAGATGTCTCATGCCTCAGTGTCTCTTTTACCAGGAGAGGAGACGCTTTCCATGGCAGTGGAAGGATTATCTTCTTTAAACCCTCTCTCTTGGGTAAAAACCCTAAGTGGAGGATTTGCAGGGGCAATTGCACTGCTGCTAATCATTGTTCTTTTATTTTATGTAATTCTTAGATGTGGACAACAAGCTCTACAACAGGCCATACGTTCGGAAACTGCCCAGTCCATGCTTCAACTTACACAACGAGGCGCATAGGGGCCAACCAGAACACCTCTATATAAATACTATCCCAACATCCTGCCAGCCTTTGCTTCCCCTGATCGACGCCCCCTTACAGCAGGAAGTAGCTAAAGGAGCCGAGACCTCCGCCCCTTTTCATATAACAAAAGGCTGGCAATGGTAGATTCTCCCATACAAAATGGCTCCCGCTCTGCCATCTTCTCCTTCTCTTCCTTTACCCTACTGTGACTCAGCATTAACCTAAGAAACCGAGATCTCAGGAAACAGAAACTTGGCTCGGAAACTGAAACTTACCTAGCCAGTACCTTAGTCAGGTAAATTGAAACCTATCCTTGACCAATCAGTAGTGACCACCTATTCCTCCCTCTGCTTTTGTTACCTATATAACTTCACTCCCAACGGTCGGAGTTGCTGCTCTCCCATTGTGAGGCAGCTGGGCAGTTTGCTTAATAAAGCTTGTTACTGCTACCCGGTGTTTCAGCTCATTTCTATCAGTACCCAGAATACATAAAGAACTCTTAAAACTTAATTGTAAAAAATAAGTCACCCATTAAAAATGGGCCAAAAGTATTAAAGCCACTTGCTCAAAGAACATACATAGATTGCAAGTAAACAAAAGAAAACATGCTCACAATGGTTAATCATTACAGAAATGCAATTTAAAGCCCCCAAATGAAGTACCACTACACAGTTATCATTATGATAGCCTAAAATTGAAAGGTTAACTCGTACCAAGTGTTAGCAAGAATGTGGAGCAACTGTAATTCTCAAACACCACTGGATGCAATAGCAATTGTACAGCCATTTTGAAAAACAGTTTAGCAATTTTTGGTAAACTTAAACGTACACCTAGCATATTGTAGTTATGTACCAAATGTTTTAGTCATTCCACTTAAAGATGTTTACCCAAGATAATTAAAATCATATGCCCATATAAAAATATAACAGATTTTCATAGCAGCTTTATTTTTAATAACAAAAACTAGAAATAAATGTATATTCATAGGAAACTAGATTAACTAACAGTAATAAAAAAGGAATCAACTATTGTTCATGCTACAACATTGATGAATCTCAAAATGATTATGGTATCTGATTAAAGATTTCAGAACAGTAGTCTCTCTGGTTAACGGATTTACTGGGATGAAGAACAAGTGATCATGCTGGGCAGTAGGAATCACCTGTGTGCCAATGTGTGCATAAGATTTATGCAGTTGTCAAAATTCAACCAACTATGAACTGAATATTTATGCATTTCCCTGAATGCAAATTATACTTCAATTTTTAAAAAAAATGAAAAAGAAGCTTTTTTTATTATTTCACAGTAACCCTGTGACATGGAATTTTCTGCTCAGAAACTTAGTCCAAATATATAATCAATACAAGAACTGTTCTACATTCTGAATCCAATGAATTTGTTTCTCATTCTGGAAGATATGAGAAACATATCTGCTCACCTAAATTTATATTTTAAGTCTTGATTAGAAGGGCTGTGTCTAAAAAGAATTTGGTATTTTAAATACAAAAACTCATCCAGTTTTCCAGGTTTGGTCTAGCATATTGGTCTTCCAAAAAGACCAAGTATATTCTCTGTAGCACATTGTTTCCTAATTTCAAACTCACAAGTATAATAACAGTGAAAATTCAATCCAAATTAATCTCTCTTTCTCTCTAGCTCTCTCTAGCTCTCTCACTCTCTCTCTCTCCTTTGAAGAATTTTCTAGGAAACAGATTGTCACATTGGGCAACAGAGGAGTAAATTCTGCAAAAGAAAACAACAGTTTTATTGAGATATAACTCACATACCATAATAATTCACCAATTTAAAGCATACACTTCCATGTTTTTAAATATATTCATGGAGTTGTGCACCATCACCACATTCAATTTTAGAACATGTTTATTGTCCACATTTTTATCACCTTATTATACTTTCCATTTTCATAAGTTACATTTTATGCATATTTTTTTAATATTTTGCCTAGTTAATTATTATGCCTCTAGTTTTACACATGCTTCAATTTTCTCCTTTATTGGAGACATTAAAACATATGATTATATAGTCTATGTTAATAATACCAATATCTCGAGTATTTATACATTTCATTCTATTTTTTTTTCTTATTTTCCTCTGATTCTCTCAGATCTCAAGTCTCCATAAGCACTAGCTTGTGGTTAAACATTCATAAGATACAGTTTTTTTCTCATATCACTGAGTGTTAAGGTCAAGATTTGTATCTCTCCTTGCTATCTACTGTTGTGGTGTGCTTTATTTTCCATGCTTACCATGTTTCATAAGGTTGCACACAGAACTTTTGGGGAGCCCACGTTTATGCATTATCTGAACAGAAAACTCATCTTGAGTAGGCTCAGAGTGCCTCTTGTCACTGTATTAGGCTATTAAACCAAAGCTCAAGGTCTCCAGGCATCAGTGTGTGACCTTAGGCAGCTGTCATGCTTGATGTTAGCTTACCTGCCTGGGCTAATGATGTCACTTTGTGTTTCTTGGACTCTGAGGATATGTTTTATGGATTACAATCCATAATTTTAATTCTATCTATAGTGTTTTGAATGATTTAAGGCATATGCTGCCAGAAACTAAAAGGCAGGTGGTTTCAGAACTGTACATTTTTTGCATTAGATCATTTTATCCCTTTATGTTGCCTATATATTTTTCACAAGACAATATTATTTGAAAATTCAGATTCTCCTCTTCCCACTCTGTTCTATCTCTTCTAATAGTAACTCACAAATAGAGGAAATCATTGGTGAAAAAAAATACGCTTGAAGTAAAAAAGTTCCTCAAGAGAAAATAATGAATAGATGATAGTAACTATTGAAGGTATTATATAGTATAAACAAAATACTGAGATGGAGGAAAATTCACGCACAAGAGTCCCAATGAGAAATGATACACACATTAGATTACTATTAATGTGAACCTGAAAATCAATGTAAAGTTCTTCATGTTGAACAGTGCCAAACATTTTTCACCAATCTTTGACATCATCCATTCATCCATCCACAACTTCATTTTATTGATCATTTTCTAAGTTTTAAGAATTGTCTAAGTTCTATGTCTAGTTTAATGCCCCGTGTCTTGCACATACCAATAAGCAAGATTCCCCCTTTAAGGGAAAAGACAGCAAAGTAATCCACTGCCATTTATTTCTTCCATAGTGTTCCCCATATTTGCCTGAATTCAGATTCTTTTTTTAGTAGATCTGAAGTAGGACCCATGATCCTATATTTTTAACAAGCTTTTCAGTCGATTCTTAGGATGTGGAAAGTTTAGGCACACTGCCTGGAGTGACAAGCAAAGCCTAGATAGTTCCTCTGAGAGTAGAAGACCCAGATATGCACAAAAGCTCCATGAGTCCGACGGCGGCCTGTCCCGGAGTTACAGATGCAAGCTCCGAGTTCAGTCACCCTCTCCTGGCTTTATTTCTTAGCAGTTCTCCAGTCTCTTGATGTTCTAATAAAGGCAGATCATATTTTCATTTGAAAATTCAAAAAAACGTATACTAAGCTATTTAAATAAGTGAAGAACCAGAAAATCCCTTAGTCACATTGGACATCTGTTTTGTTGAATGATGACAACAGAAACACCGCCCTCCCTGCGTGGACTGGCCAGGGAGGTAGATCCCACCCGCCCAAGGCCATTGTGATTGCCTCAGGCTGGGTCCTGACAAGGGCTGTGGGTGAAGCAGCACTCCCCTCAGATGTCTGATTGTGAAACCAAGGAGAGCAGCTCTCGGTGTCTGCTGAGAGGCCACACTGGGAGCTCTGCATCTAGAGCTTGAAGTTCCCACAGATTCAGCTTACAAAGGGAGAAAAGGGGTGTTTCCAAAAAGAGTGCAAGAAGGGAAATTAAAGGAGAGTGTCCTGGTGTTTTCCTCGACCTCTTCCACATCACCTCTCAGGCACGACTATAGCCATGATTTTCCTGTAGCTTTGTTAAATGAACAAAAATCAAAACAAAAAGGACTGGACCTTTTCCTCCAAGTGTGTGTCAGTCACATGCAACTGGATGAACATGGATTGGACTCATAGGTTGTCAGACTTCAGAGGGAAAACAAGTAGCCCCTAAATAACCACTCCGGGCATTAGGAACAAAAACAAAGACTTTAGAGGCAAAATATGTTTTCTTCACTGTGGATGACTCACAGATGCCAATTTCATAAAAGAGAAAATGTTTTCTCTGCTTTTGAAGCTACGTGAGGGTGGAATGACCAGAATGGAACCTATTGTTCTCAGTTGCACATGCTCGGTAATAGCAAACCCAGGCTAGTATAAGAAAAATTGTTTGGCAAAGAGTATAACCTGAAGAAAATGCTAGATTACTAGTTTCTTTGTAATTTCAAACAGACCTTTGCTTTTCAGAGTGACCACAAAAATATTTTCCATCCATAATCATTCTGCTAGCATTTCTCAAGAGATGCATTTTGTACAGAATTTTAAATCAAGCCTAGCATTGTTTTCTGCATTTAACTTGGGAATCCATATAGGATCCACACTGGAATTTATCTTTCTCATTTTGGTAAATGATCACTGTTTGAAAGGTATTCAGAAGCTTTCAGATGATCACTTGACTAAAAATTTCTGTTGACTTGGGAGAAGTTTAACATGATACTATGATTCAAAATTCAGCCTCTTAATTATATTAGCAAATGAGATCATATAAGCAACAGGACTGTATTTCCTTTGCATTAATCTTCACAGTATCTACTAGAAAAAAAATGAAAGAAAAATTGATATTAATCGCTCTTTTCTGTTCTCTGTGATCATTTATGCTACATTTTGGGACATATCCTGATATATTTTCTGACACAGCCACATCTGATCCTCATATTTGTGACTGTTGTCAGAAAAAAAGGAACAGGACTTTTCCTCAGAAAGATAGGAAGACCATGACGATTCTCAGCTCAGTCAGAAATATCTGTCTGTTGTCTATGTGAAAGATAAAAAATGGAAACAATGGACAGGTTGTTGTTTTTTCTTCCTGATAAAATACTAAGTCAGAAAATAGGTGTATAATAAAAGTTCTAGCATAAAGGTAATGTCTTTAACCTTAAGCAATGACTATTCAGGAAGTGATGCTAGAAGATACACAGACATATGGAGTGGAGGCATCATTACAAGCTGTGGGAACAGAGTTAGCTGGAACAATGAAAGCTTGTTATGCATTCAGTTCCCGAAGGAAATTAAAGGAATACAGAACATACACCATTTAGCATCTGGAAAATTTTGGTGGTGCATAGTTAAAGTTAACATATGAATTAGACCTGAAAATGTACTCTTCTCTAGGCTGTCTCAAAATATGATACTAAAATGAATTCTTTTTGTCCATTACTTTGGACCCATCTATTGATTTTACTTTAAGTTAGGCCGGATTTAACATAAACTTGCACTGAATAATAATACCTAATAGTCATCAGATACTTAAAATGTAGTAGTCAATAATCTCAGGGTTTAACATGTATTAATTTATTAAATCCTCAAAAAACAATTACATGAAGAAAATGAGAAATAGAGATTTAAGTAGCTTGGGCAATGTCACATAGTTAGTGACAAATGAAGAAAACAGCAATCTGGGTTCAGAGCTTATACTTTCATTAATTTACTTATTCCTACCTATTAAAAAAGAAAGATGACCACTTAGATACATGTAACACACAAAGGTAATATGAATTCAAGGAGTAAGACTTCTACATCCTATAATAATAGGCTAGGTAATTTGGATTAAACTTCTAAGGGCAATTAGTATATCTGGGGGGAAAAATACTTTTCAAGCCTCTGTAGGAAGGCATCAAAGAAACAGTAAGATAGTGCATGACTACTCCGCCAGTGAATGGGGAAGAAAAGAGGCCCAGAGACAGAAGCCAACAAGGGAGATTGTTCTTCCCACAGAGACTGGCTGAGTAAGAGAGACTGGCATCCTTGAGGAGCCGGGAACAAGAATTAGACAGAGTCCAGGGCCTGTCAAGGGCAGGGGAAATTAGTGAATTCTGTCAGTTAGGAACCCCACAGAATGTAACCCCCGGAGTAAGGTTAAAATGGAAATGGACCACTTGCACAAAGAATTGAAGCTCAGCTTTGAATTATTTAAAGTCAGAATTGAATTGGATCATCCTGGAGTGTTGATGCCCCCAAGCACCATTCAGAAAGAATAAATACATGCACAAGCAAACCAGCATGTGGGTAGGTACATAGGTAGATAAATCAGTACATCCTGTACTTCAAGTTATTTTTACAAATACTTTTTCCTAAACATGTTTTTAGACAATTGTGGGAACTGCATAAAGCAGTCTCTGAAAAAAATAAAATAAAATGATTTTCAAAGGGTCAGTTTAACCCCACCTGCTTAAGGATACAAACAATCCATTTCAGTTACTTCAAGAAATGAAGAGAGGCACAGCACACCTAGAGCTGTCTCCAGGCCAATTCACTCTAAGTGTGAATTCGTAATTGCTAGTATCAGGTTTCCAGCAGGAAGCCTTACTTTCCTTTTTGTTCAGCTTCTCTGCCATAATGAGTGAGTCTTACTGTTTCTACCTGGGTCGTGAGCATTTCTCTCCGTATTGCAACTTGTTCCGCTGAGATGTACGTCTCCTAAGTACCAACTAACTACTCCCTAAAACCTTAAATTTAAAAAAGCACTTGACTGCCAAGTTCTTTTCCTCATTCAGAATAACAAAAGTGTGTAATAGTCCCCACCAATCAATATTAGAGGCTTTATAAAACTTCCCAATATAACTCTTTAACACCTTGGGGTTTTTTAGTCTTTAATGTCAATAAGAAGCAGATTTTAAATTACATCTAATTTGACTGAGTGTTGACTTGCCTTTGAGGATAAAACCAGTTCTGTTTTTAATTCACTAGTTTTTGGGGAGGAGAATAAAACTGCAAAATGTAGTTATGTCTAGTTTTTTTCTGTTAGGCAAGAGGAAGTGAGTTGAGTGTTTAGAAGCAATAGACAACTACTAAGCAGAACCCTAGCAATACAGAACTGAAAATGATAACCCTTTTCTCCAAATCATGGGGTCCTGAAAACCTGAGAAATTCTCTCCTCATCCTGAAGGGACAGTTAAAGAAAAAAGTGCATTCTCCTGTGTCCAACGTTATATATTAAAACTGATATTAGGTGAGATATAAGATGTCACAATTAATCTCAAATTGTAATCTCTTTAAACACTTCTGCCTGGAATTCCTCACACAATGTATTGATGTTAAACATGACATTTTCTTACAGACATTTCACGAAGAGAAAAGGATGGTGGAATGTCTTGGAGCAAGTGAAAGACAAGGCTCTGCCTCACCAAAGGCAGGTAATTAGTTTTTCACTAAATCAGTTGTGATGAAGGAATAACTAGTTTAAACAAACCAAAGCTCTATAGAGTGAGGCAGACCCAATATTAATGACTAAATTACTAATTCAACATAATATTGTATGAAATGCAAGCAATGGAGAATTAATACTTTTGACAATTGTGAAGTGGTTTTTCTTAGTGTTTTATACCATATAAAGACCATTGTCTTTAATCTATGAATTGATTAATTCAAACATTGTAAAGTGTTCCTGATCATGAAGAAATCACAGTGGTCGTTGTGGAGGGTCCATTTTGACCCAGGGCACAGCTCAGGCCTGCTACCCCTCATGGTTCTTTTTGTATCCAGTGATGTACTTTCTCATGGTTATTTGGGCTTTAAGCACTTGTTTGTACACTGTTGTCACCATCACTAGATGCCAACTTCCATGGAACTCCCTTCTTTTAGCTTCTCACCTTCTCAAGTCTAGAATGAAATCTCTTTCAAGGCATTTGTATGTACTAGACTTTTTGGAAATTTGGCAAGCTTAAGATGTTTCATCTCTCAGGGAGGCCAGCACCTTAAATGTTAGGCAAACAGGCTCGTAAGCTGCCTCTTGGCAGTGCTGCCATGTTGCTCAGCTCGTCTCCTCTGACCCCCCATTCTCTGTTTCCTTCTCATCAGCAGTTCTTCAGACTAACTCCAGAATTCTCCTTTGTTGCTCTACACTGCCCATTGGATACTTCTTCTCCAGCCACCCCAGGATTTCAGTCTCATTTTGAATGCCACAACTGCAAAGCACCATGTCTGGAAGTCAAAGAAATGAGTAAGAATTCCAAGAAAATTCTGTTCAAGAACAAAAGAATGTAGTGTTAGCTGGAGAGTGCCTCAGGCTACAGACCAAAACTTGTTGTTGAAAGGTGATAACGCTACAAACTCTTACGTGGAGGATGGGCCATGTGACACAATCAAATGAGGTAAGTGGAGGGAATTTCTGGGAAAGCAGTTTTTCTGATGTAAGAACATTCCTTCCACCTTGTGATTTCTTTGTCTTTCTTCCCAAACAAGTGGCAGAAATGAGATTGGAAGGAGCTGTGCATTTTTGTCGCCATCAGGTGATCCTAGGAGAAGCATATTATACACGGGCAATAGCAGAAAAGGGACAAGGAGCCTGAGGGACATACACACTGGAGCTCTAAGGCACAGCCCTAGATTGTGGGCCTCTGCACTGCTTACTGTGGGAGAAACAATGACCTTATTCCATAAAGGGCCATGCTCTGATCTCTGTGACATGTAGCTGAATCTGAACCTGAAACAATTCTAGATCCTTTACATTTTATTTTTAAATTCTACTAGAGTTGTGGCAGCTTTTGAAACGTTCAACTGTAGCTCAAGAAAAGGAATTGTAAAATAAAGCCTCTGACAAAAAGCAAAGGGAAAAACAAGAGACTCTTGAGGCTTTAAAAATAAGCTCCAAAACGATTCAATAATATTGTAAAGTTCTCATAAAGAAAATGCAGTTAACAACTCCAAAATAGACAAATAAATAAAGAGTGGACCAACCACCAATCCCACTTTAAAATGAATTTGCCAAGGTGGATACAACTACTCTATTTAGGAAAAGGCTCTGGAGACAGAGCTTATTCTTTTTCCATAGGAAGCTTTTTTCTGAATGCCCTACAGCATTCCTTAGCCTACGTCTTGCTCTTCCACACTCAGATATCTATTACCACCTACCTTTGCCTCACTGAGCACACCCCAATCACTGCTGTCCTAAGCACCTTCCCTTGATGTTGCAGACTGTGCAAGCTTCTGCCCTAGCTGACCCCTACACTTCATCCTCAGAATCCTTGGAAGTCCAGTGTCCTCTCCCGGCCTTTGATTTCCCACCACCCAATAAAAACTTAATCCCATGCAATCTGGTTTCCACCTCCACAATTGCTAAAACTGCATTTTTAAATGTCACCAGATGTAACAGCTGTTCCCAAGCGTCGACATCAATCCATCTCCTCCCTCAGCTTCATTATCACCACACTGCCCTGTTCTTCTGTGTCAAGTAGGCCGATTCTGCTGTTCTCTCCAGCGCCACTGTCTCCGCTAACTCCCTAAACATGTCGTTTCCCAGGTTTAATCATCACCCCTCCCCTCTTTGGGGTTTTCCTTTGATAATTTCAAAGGTTGTGCTGACTTCAGTTTCTTTATACTAAAGACTTCTACAAGTCTTTATCTCACCTTACTTACACCTTTCCAAGCCCCAGGCATACATGAGCCCCTGTGAGAATCTCTACAATGGTATTTCCAATGCAGTGTGTCACCAGCAGATCTCATCCTCTTCCTTCTCAGTCCCCTCCTCCACCCCTCAAATAGGTGCTCCTTTAACTTTCCTCTTATTTAAATTATGTTCTTAATTATGATGCTCCGAGTCTTATAGGCAACACTGAGCCTGCCCCAAGTCTTAGAAAGTTTGTTTCTGATGTATCTATAGCAGGGTTTCTCCATCCCACATCACTAACATCTTGTACACACACACACACACACACACACACACACACACACACACAAGCTTCTTTTCTATGTTGACTTTCTAACACTTATTTCAAAAAATTATAAAAGCTAGAATGATAATGCAAACTTCATATTTTAATGGACAAGTGCTACCAGTATAACAGCATAAACACATGTTGTATGCTGAGGAATTACAATGTTTAATTCAAATAAAAATATATCTTTGTTCACATATATGTTTTTTTTTTTAATTTTTACCCTTTGATCTGATGCCTAAGGCTCTCTCAGTGCTTCAGTATAGGGGTGCCATCACTTGAAGAGAAGACCTGTCATGTTACAAAATGTTCTCTGAATTTTCAGAAAGAAAAAAAGAACAAGAAGCCTGCTTTCCACTAAGTTTCCCATCTCTCAGAAAAAAATATTTACGGACTCAGAAGTACCTGTGCTTCCACATCAGTGCCCCTCCCTCACCAAGGACGTCCCCTCTCCCTGGCGTGCACGCTGATGCCCCTTTGTATGTACCTCTCCTTACTGAACCTCCGAGCTTCAGGCTCCTTATTTAGATGAAGTTTTAGTACTTTTACCCACCTCACTAGATGCTCAGTACTAAAGGAGGCATATAAGTCAATGGTGCCCAGCGCACATTTGGATTTGCATTTGTTAAAAGCATACTTTTTTTCTTTACCATTTACCAATAGATAGCCAACTCCTTGAGCATACAGCCTTTGTTTTTAAAAGTTCAGCTCACCCCACAGCACTAGCACTGTCTCTCAGACATAATAGAAGTTCCATGAACAGTTTCTTATGAATTGATTAACATGTGGTGATGGAGAGGGAGAAATACATCACAATTATCTAAAAAGCTTTTCAAAACACATAGGCCAACTCCCACCTTCAGATTGTTGATTCAGGCGGAAAAGTTAAGATTTGGACACATTTATTGTACGAATGTTCGCCAGGTGATCATTTTAACTACCACTGTTTGGGAATTATCGATCTAAATCAATTGGTCTGATTCTCAATGACGTCTTCTTTGGTTCAAACCTGTAGATCTCTGCTTTTAACCTTCATTCCCACCTGCTGTATCTTGGGTCTTCAGCCTGATATTACTCCCTTCAATACAACAAAATAACCTATGCCTGCACAAGGTATTGGCTTCCGAAGGACGTGCCCACGAGGAGCACTTCTCCAGGAACAAACAAGAGAATGTTCCATCAAATCTCACTGACTATCAGAGCTAAAGTTCATTTTTGAAAAAAATTTACTGATGATCCAGTGTAACCTAATCATTTGCTAAGCGTGGATTAAACAGAGGATAGAATTTGAACAAGCAAGATTTAATACAAAGAAATATGAACAACATAAGGGAATTCTCTACTGAGGGGAACATTGGAACTCAGAACTCTAGAACACAAGAACAGCAGATACAGGGGGCTGCCACCACCTCTCGGGATGGAGCAGACCACCGAAGGAAGGGAACAATGTGGGAGAGTCCTGCAGTACCTCTCCCAGGGCTATGATCCAGACATCAATGGAGAGGATGCAGGGCTGTCCCCTGGTTGGCAGGAGCATTTGTGGGGGTGCTGCACTGGTAGATTTCCCTGGGAAGTCACTCCCTGGGGTCTGGGATATCTTTCCACTGAACAGTTCCATATGCTTCCCCCATGGAACTTGCTAGCAGTAAGCACACCCGGCACCAGGAGGATCCCTTCCTCTTCCAGTGTCCTTCCAGCACCCTCTGCTGATGAAGTAGAACAATGAAGGGTATTTGTGGAGCTGAGAGGCATGAGTTGTTATCGACACATTAGAATTCCAGAATGTACTCATCTAAGATTAAAGACTGAACTCACAACAGAGCATAGACAAAAATTCATGTCTCCCTGTCCAAAATTCTTTCTAATATATCCTTTTGGTTAGATGAAACAATCATGGAGTTGAGTCTGTTGGCAAGAAGTTCTAGTAAACCTTCCTGAGTGCCTCATTTATGGCAAGCTCTTGTAACTTTAACAATAGATATTATTCTTTTTTAACTTTATTTGGTTGTATAAACAATGAAACTGAATGAAGTTCAGAGAAGTGAAGTCACTTAATTATGATCATATAGGAAGTAAGTGACAATCAGGATTTGACCTCTGTTCTTACCCCAAAGTTCATCATCTTTTGATTATGCTGCACTACAGAAGAAAGTTCACTAGACTGAGATGGGACAAAACTGGAATTGGCATTTTCCTTATGACAGCCTAAATTTGCATGCTAATCATCCATTTCAAATGAATCCATTAGTGTTTCATGAATGAGAGAAGCAACATTGCTACCTACCAATGCATAGCAAAAGAGTGTTATAAATATGGAAACATGTCAAATATAAAATCCATGGAATTATATGAAGGAATAGATTTTTCAGTAAATGAAGTTTTTGATCATCAACCAGATTGTCTAATTGGCTTCTGTGCCTTTTCCAGAACATTATAATACTCAGTGAATAATTAATTTCAGAGAGTGACTAATTTGATTCATTTGGAGGCTACTCCAAATTAATATAAATATATAAAAATTAAAGATTTTTAAGTAATTTTAAATAGATAATTTTTTTTCAAAAGTCTGTACCTGGCATTTAGTAATTCTGGTAGGATATTTTGCTATTGTTGTTTATTGAAGCAGAAATTCCTTTCAACATAGGTAAAAGAAAGTATCTGTGTGACTGGTTAAAATTCACCATTGCGTTTATTTCTCTAAGTATTTTCTATGATTTAAAACTAATAATTAATGTAAGTGTTGCTCTGTGACCCCTTGAGAAAATGAGTTATCAAAGATTTAGTACTGACTAGAATGTTCAAAGAAACTGAAACTTACAGCCTTTCTAGTCAGATACAAAGAGCTGAGCATTTTGGGGGGAATATAGGGACCACGCAGTAACTTAGTTGTCATCACAGTCCTGGGCCTGGACTGAATAGTGCATCGAAACATACCCATGCACGCTGCTGGTTCTTTACGGATCCCGGATGAGTAAAGCACCGTAAGTAATTCAAATAAGGTCATGGAGGGTTTAAATGCCTTTAGCCATGTCTGTAGAGGATTATTTACCCTAATGTATGTCTCTCAGCTTTTCTTTATGTATATGAAGGAATTTGGCCTATTAAAGTAAGAATACATCTTAAAATAGAGTGAGATTCCTAATTCTCTCCAAATTTCTAGGTGTTCCTATAAAAGAAGACAATGTCCACTCATGTTTTAAGTGTTAAAGATTCTGAAAACTCTGCATCAAGCCTTCAATGACTGAACTATCCCTTCCCGAATTCTCTCTCCATAGACTCTCTCTTAAAGGTAAACTACAGTGAAATTTTATGGTATTTTCTATTGTTTGCTATAATTTCCTGTTTTTAACTAGTATGTGCATAACTAGGACATACAAGGTAAAAAATTTTTTATTTCACATATTTTCATAACTGTCTCTCAACTCATAGAAGACACTCAATAAATACATCTCATCAGTGTTTGATTGGCTTTTTGTTTCTTTCAAAGGAGAGGAGGACATATGTACCCACAGATTACAATTATAAGACATCATATTCATAAATTCATTTATTCATTCATTTTATGACTCTTAATTTCTGGCCCCTGCCCTAAGATAATGGTAAGTGTGATGAAGAAATGTAACCACTTAATAAAAGAGGGAGTCCCTAAGATGGAGGATGGGAAGACATTTGGGATCGTGTAATCAGGAACGACTTGTAAGGGAGACAGCATTTAAATGAAAAACTGAAGGAAGAGAATGAGCCAATAATATGAAAAAATGAGAAAAGAAAATTCCAGGCAGAAGGAACAGCGCAGAGGTCAGTAGACGTGCTAGTGTAGACAAACATTTTAAAACTTAAATAAGAATGAATAACTTGAAAAATCAAAAAAAATCTTGGTGAACATAGATAAAGTAAATAATCGTGTCATAAATATGGTCAGTGCTTTTACTTTTCCTCATATAATTTAAGATGAAAGTATCAAAACAAACATTTTCAGTGAAAAGTAATTTTTGAGCTCAAATATCATCTCATGTTTAATCTGTATTTGTTTATAATTAATGATTATAAACAATCTGAACATTCTTCATTTCAAAGATATTGTCATATATCCCTAAGTTTTGTTTGGTGTATATAGATTGCTTTAAGAAAAAGCATATTTATTTTAGGTTAGATGAATGAATTATCCTAAATGTGTCACTTTAATAGGTGAAGAATGGTCAGTAAGCATTTATTGAGGTCATAACATAAACAAAGGACCTTACTAATTTATTCCAACCATCTTTGATTTCCAATGAATGATACAAACAAAAAATAATAAGATATTCCACGAGCCAAACCATTTTCCTTATTTTATAGTCAACTCCTTGTTTGCTGTAACTCAAAATGAAGTTTTAAAGGTTTATAAACAAATTAAACTATGCTTACCATTATTTCACCTGTTTTTTTAAGCCTAATTGCATCTCTAAAAAAAAAATCAATTTTTCCCTCTGCTCAAATTAAATTAACTGCGCTTGACTGGTTATATTTTTCAGAAAAGCAAAACAAACTTGAAAATTGTTGCTGTGGTGATGAGAAAACCTCCTAATTTGTTTTGTCAGTGCTTTCAACATTGTGCTAAAAGTATGGAGTATAGTAATTAAACTTTATTTCTCTGACAATTATTTCAAATTTCCTGTCCAATTCTGTTTCAGTACCTGGTACTATAATAATGACAATTTATAGAACTAAATTTTAGAAATGGAAAAATATTTGCCAAACATGGATTTTAGGCCAAAAGGGACAGGCCTACATTAAATAATAAATATTATGTATTTGTATTCTTTTTCCAAATTGCCTTAAGGAATAAGTTCTTCTAAATTTATATTACTATTATTAAATACAGTAATATCTTATTTTATAATAATTTACATAGAGTTTCAATATTCAGTACTTTATTTCATTTACACAGCAATCCTGAAAACTAATTTTTATTATTTCCATTTCACAGAAGCTAATATGAATCAACAAGATAAATAACAAGGTCCTTTAGTCCATATTCTTCCATGATCTTTTCAGCATTCTTCACCTAAATTCTTCAAAAGTATAAATCTGATGGAAGAATTTATTTTGAAAATCAAGATTATTTCATGCTTTCTTGTAACTAGTAAAAGCACTAAATGTAAAATTCAAACTATGTAGATTTTCACTCAATTATTTAAACAAATACTAAATTTGGTACTGTGGTACAGAATTTAAAAAAATAATTCTTTCTCTCAATACTGTAGTTGAAGTAAAAAAAAAAAACAAAACTACATAAATAATGACAATATAGAATTAAATGCTGTGAAAGATGCCTGCCAGTTCAGTATGGGACCATGAATAAAGTTTGTCCAATTCAGGACTCCTGAGGCAGATGTGATCAACTCTTTCTTGATATGTTGATTTTGAGGAACAGTTTTGAATGACTATTAGTAGTTATCCACATGAAGACAGGGAAAGGAATTCCTGAGATAACATGCCAGAGTAGGGAAAGCAAAAAGGCACACAATTATAGGATTCGTTCCAGTACTTGCAAGTATTTTGGGTGCCTAGAAAGTCAGATTCAAGTGGAGATTTGGCAGAAAAAGGACTAGAGAGATCACTGAGACCAAGTCATTAGATTCAATGCACTGGGCTCCACAGTTCAAACTTTAGTCTTCTGGCCATTCCTGATATGTTTGTTTATGACTAAGTACAATGTAGTTTAGGTATTTTATTTTTAATTGGTTATTTATTTAATACTTTGTTACAAAAGGTATAGTTCTACATTGCAAAATTCAAACAACCATTTAAAACAATAAAAGTGAAATGTCTTTCCACATGTCTCTTTTCCAGAGCAAACCATTAACAGTTGCATGCTCCTTTCAATTTTTCATACATTTATATGTGTGTGAATGAGAGTTTCTCTATCTATCATCTATCTATTGATCTATCTAACATCTCTCTATCTAGTAGCTATCTATCTACATAGCTCTCGTTAGCATACATGGCGTCATGGTAATTTTTAGTTCTGCAACATTTTTTTACCTAATTTATTGTAGCCATTTTCTCACTCTTTCTATCTCATTCTCTTTAAAGGGTGCTAGTATTATTAGACTATATGACTATACTACATAATTTACTCAGTCTCTGGAGATAAACATTTTGGTTGTTTCCACTTGTCACACTATAAAATGATTTTAATAAACAGCAACATACATCAGTATATATCTACACATGTCAGTTTTATATAGGGTCAATTTCTAGCTTTGGCAGTGCTAAATTGAAAGTTCTACCCATTATCAATTTTGATTGAAATATTATTGAATTGTTCTCTAACTCTTTCTGTGAATTTTCACTCTTTGTTTACATTTTAGATTATAAATAAACCTATTTCCACCCAGTTCTGATCCAAAAGATGAAATATACCATAAAAATACAATGAAATAGATGACATTTTTGTAGCACTTTTTATGCTTACAGAGTTTTTTACACATTATTTATAGGATGTATTTAGGTCCAAACAAAAATATTCTGATAGAATGAGGCAAAAGTTTGTGAGTTTATTTTTTCCCCTTTTTTCTTTTAAAAGAAAAGGAAACCAAGTCTTCTCCTAAACTGCAGCGAAGCTCTGAGTATTAATCTAAGTCACTATTACCATCTTACTACCTGAAGCACAGCTACAAATAGACGTACCATGGGCTTCTCACATCTCTTCTGCTGTCTTAGAGTACCACTGAAGAAGTGCTGTGAATAATGTGAATCAAAGCTACTCAGTCCATATAGACTGAAAATGTTATACTATCACAAAAGAAAAAATAATAAAGTTAGTTTCAAAAATTAACCTTCAGGAGGTAAACATTTGATCTAATCTTGAAGCAGTGCTTTACAGAACCTCATGCACAGCTGTTTTCTTTTTAAGCTAAATATAAGGTGACAGAAAGAGAAGTCACATTAGGTGGTGAACTTATTATACATCAAGTTGACAATGCACTGTAGAATTGTATGCCTGAAACCTATGTAATCCTTGCTAACAGATGTCACCCCAATAAGTCTAACAATAAAAATGAATTTAAAAAAAAAAAAAGATGTGTATTTCTATTTAAATTAGATAGTACTCTCTGAGGGGAATGGAGAAAAGGCTTTATTAAAAATACATTTAACCACAGCAATTTTGCTTTTAACCAGCTGTGAACTATCCAGAAAAGGGGGTCCAGGATGCCTGTTGCCATGTTCTGTGAAGCTCAGGGGTGTCATGAATGGGATATGACCCTGGAACCCAGCAAGCACGAGGTATGTGTCTTCTATCATTAGATTGAATTAATAATATCAAACAATAAATTTAATAATCCAATAATTTACAACTTTTTATATTCCTAAATTCTGAAATGTTATTAGCCACTTTACAAGTTCAACTTAAATGGTAATAAAATTCAAATATATATTTTGATTGCTTTTTTAAATAATGCATTTCTTTCATAGTCAGTGTTAACATGTCTTGAGTATTTGATGTTCTATTAACATCATTTCATTATGGAAAATAATTTAATATTAATTTACATTTTACCAGAATTAAGTAACTACAACTTTTTGAACCATGACACTTTGTATATTTATGTGGTAGTCAGAGTGATGTATGTTTATTTTCCACTGAGAGTGTAAGATGGGAAGAAAAATAATCTTTTTTTCTATCTAGGGCTCATGTTGCTCTCCCCTTTTGTCTTAACAATACAAATATCTGCTTTAGATTGACATTGTCAGATAAAATGAGTATTTAAAATAAAATGAGCTTGGTACTTTTCACACCTAAATAGATTTTCAATACTAATCAAAATCACACCAAATGATTGGTCTGAGAATGAAATGCAAGGTATTTAGAACCCCAATAAATATTCCCACAAAATTTTAGGGAATGTTCGTTTAATGAAGGTCATTTTTCAGATAGAGACTTTACAAAAACAAAAAACAAACTTAAAGAATGAAATTGTAACATCATATATTCGATGAATTGTTCACTCCTGCTGCTGAGCTCGGTCAAACATTTCTGGTTCAGATCATAAGTCGGTAAGCTAATTTTCTCATGGAACCTACGTGTTGAAGTCCAACATCTATTTTCCAAAAGAAAGAGTAAAAAGTCAAGTTATACTACAAATGTGTTATATGTGTAAGGTCCATGTAAAGGAAGAGGAAATGTGAAACAGGAGAATACACACAGAAATATAAGGAAAGGTTAAAAAGCTGTGCCTATCCCCTGTTCCTCACCAACCCAACTCCTCTGATTCATAAAAGTTAATGTAGATGAAAACCAAGAAAGTCCACTTAACATTTTACTTCTTGACTGTTACATGTGACGTGTCTATGTTGCTCTATTTCCTGCTATACTTCACTGGCTTAATGGCATATTTTGTCTTAAGAGTAGAAAATAAATTCTTTGAATGTTATAGCTTTGTTTTTAGAACCCTGTATATTTTGGGAATACTAAGTACATTTCAATAGGCATTATTGTTTAAATTTTGGGCGAGGGTAACACATCAAAAAGAAGAAGGAAGATTGAATTTCAGAAAAAAGTATAATCTAGGCGAAAACATAATAAGTTCTTGATATACAAAATAGTTCACATGAATGCTTTCTAAAAACAATTTCCCGAAGGAGCAGTTTTTTAATAAATATGAGGTCTGACAATTAAGTTTGAAAACTTGCCACGGTGTGCTTACATTGGCAGCATTGTACACGGTTGGAACAGCACTGGTGTCAGGGCACAGCTTCCCAAGGGGAGCACTTCGAAGGTGACCGTAGTGACACTCAGCCATGAGGTATGGAGCACTTTTTTCCAGGATGAGTTCATGAAATTAATTGTCCGACCTCGTGTGTGTGTGTGTGTGCATGCGCGTGTGTGTGTGTGTATGTGTGTGTGTAATTCAGCCTTAAAAATGAATAAAATTCTGACACACGTTATAACATGGATGAACCTTGAAGACACTATGCTATGTGAAATAAAGCAGTCACAATAAGGCAACTACTGTATAATTCCACTTATATGCGGTACCTAGAGAGGTCAAATTCATAGAGACAGAAAGTAGGATGTTGGTTGCGAGGGGATGGCAGGAAGGATAAAAGAAGAGTTATTGTTTAATGGTTTCCGTTTTGCATGATGAACATTAACTGACTAACCTACTCGCCATGTGAGAGGGTTGTTACATACACCCCTGCTCTCTTGATGTAAGACAAACCCACATGACTTCATGTAGCCAATGAGAGATGAGTGGAAGTGGTATCTACAATTTCAGAGGAGAAACTTTAAGAGCCATTGAATGATTCTTGTATCTCTTTTATCTCTTCTACAATAATGTCAGTTCCTATAAGACCCAGTTCTTAACATCTGTATACCAGGATGAAGAATAAACAAGAAGCAGTAGCATAGCTTACCTATAGGTGGCATGTAATAGAAATAGAAAAAGGCTATTATTATTGTAAGATGTGGACATTTGTGTTTATCTACTATTCAGGATAAACTAGTAAAAGTTGACTTGATGGCCTCCCTAGGCAATAGGAATAGAATCCCAAATTCAGAGTCTATTTCCAGTGTGGGAATTCTAACAGGATAATCTCTCAGCTTAAATCTTGCACCCCAAGGAGATACACCCTCCCCATAAGGATAAACCAGAAGCCAGCTACCCAACCCCCACCTCCATCCACTGCCAGGAAAATTGGTTTGCCACTGAGCTGAGCAAGACATCAAAAATTTAAAACAAACAAACAAACAAACAAACAAAAATCTTACATTAGCTATGTGGATTCAAAACCCTTTTTAGCTTATAGATTTTCTAAATTGATAGTGCCCACTAAATGCCTGGCAGAAGCAAAAGCACATTATCTCTGGAGTAAGCCACTTTGATTCGAAACTTTAGAGAAATCAAGGATTAATCTTAAAAGGAAAATGATTAACTCATAGGCAAAGTTAACACAGCATATAAGAAAAAATGGTGCCATGCTGAAGGACTGGCTGAAGGAAGACACTGCGGAAACCAACCTGAAAAGGCTCCAATACTAGAATACATCTGATACATATTAAAATGTGAAAGGGATTATTACTATGTAAAAACCATGAAGTGTTTAAAAGACAAGCTTGAAAATATCCAGAGAGAACAGAAAATTACGTTTTAAAAACTAGTGTGTGTGTGTGTGTGTGTGTGTGTGTGTGCATGTATATTCACTTCTAATCAAGTTGGAGAAAGAGATTAGATTTACATCCCTGTATCAAATAACTTAAAAAAATAAAAATAAATGAGCAAAACAATATTGTAACGATGACACTCAAGATATTGGGCATCAGACAAGGGAAGGTTATGATCCCTGTGGGCAGGAAACAAATGAAGTGACCTAGGTTATCTGGAGAGTGTCCCCATGAGTTTTCAGTGGAGTACTGCTCAGCATGTGTGTGTAAAGAAAGTATTTGAGGCCAAGGCAAAAAGCATCCAAAAGAAATATAAATGGAATAATGTCTGAAACTCACACAGGCAGGGCTGGGCATAGTGCCTGTTTCCAACAGCCAAAATAGAAAACCTCATAATTTAGAGAGTATTAGTTAGAGTTTTAAGAAGGGTGTCACCTCAGTAATAGGAGGAAATGAACTCTAGCCTAATCACAAATCTGGTCCTACCTAATCAGACTGAAAAATGAGATTCAAAAAAAGACAACTCTTGATAACTAACTTGACCATGTCCCAGAATAAAGCTCAAGAATATTTATAGGAATATAACAATTCAGGCACATAAGAAGGTAAAATTAATAACATCTGGTATTCAACAAAAACTTACAAGGAAGATAAGTCAGAAAATACAGCCCACAATAAGCAGAAAAATGATAGAATTAGTACATAGGACCTCAGCACCATTATTATGTCTATATTCTTTATGTTCAAGAAGCTAGAGTAAATACTAAACATATTAATTAAAGACATGAAGGAATTAAAATCCCAAACTAAACATCTGAAGATGAAATCTAGAATGTCTGAAATGAAAAAACATACACTGGATGGTATTAAAGACAGATTGGACATTGAAAAAGAAAAGATAATGTGCTTGAAATAGCAATAGAAAGTATGCAAAGTAAAAACAAGAATTTTAAAAGATTTCTTTAAATGGACATATTCTCATAACCTGTAGACAACAACATTTATAATTGGAATCCCTTAAGGATTGGCAGTTTAGGGTATGAAAGAAAGACAAGTAAGTCCACAGATCCAAGAATGTCAGCAGGCCCAAGCACAATAAAAACAAAAAGAGCAACACCAAAGCACATGATAATTACGTTCCTTAAAACCAGGGTTAATGAGAACATCTGAAAAGCAACCATGGAATTACATAGAGGATAAAAAAAATGAAAAGAATTTTTTAATCTGAAACAATGCAACCTTATAAATATTGGAATGATATTTTAATGTATTGGAAAGAAAAACATGAAAAAATAATTCTTTACTCTTTGAAATGCCTTTCAAAAGAAAAGCAAAATAAATTTTCAGGTATATAACAGCTGAGAGTATTCATCACCAGCAGACATTTATACCCATTAAAGGACATCCTCAGGCTGAAGATAAATGACACAAAATGGATTTTACCCAAAGGACTACAGCACACCAGAAATGGTAGTAAGTATTGTAAGTAAATACAACATGTTTACTTAGTATTTAAATCTCTTTAAAACATAATTGATTTTAAAGCAAAAATAATAACAAAGCATTGCAGAGTTGATAACACATGTAGAATTAATAGTATAAATAGTATAATAAATATTAATAAATAGTATAAAGGCCCAACAAGGAAAAAAATGAAAGTGCAATGTTATAAGGATCAAATACTATCTCTAAAATTGTATGCTATGACATGAAGGCAGACTGTGATAAGTTGAAGACATTTGAGTTATACTGTAAAACAGAAAGCAACCACTAAAATACACAACAAAGAGACTCAAGTAATAAAAACAAGACAAAAAAAGGTAAGAGAAAATAAGACAAAAAACAAATAGCAAGAAGGTTCATTTAAACACAACTATATCAATATTGCACAAGTATAAATAATATAAACACCCTAATTAAAAAACAGATTGTTACATTAAAGTAAAAATGCAAGAATTTAGTCTATACTGGCTGCAAAATATTCACTTTAAGTATAAAGACACAAATGTATTAAAAATTAAAGGAAAAAGATTGATCTAGTTAACATTAATAAAAAATGGTTATGTTAATATCAAATAGAGTAGATAATGCAAAAAATATTTTTATGTATCAATATTTTTATTTCATAGTGATGAAGGGGTCAATTCATTAAAAAGACACAACTATTCTAAATATATATAGACCTAATAAAAGAGCTATCTAACAATGAAGTGAATTGCAAAGATATACAGACATACCAACAGTTATAACTTGAAACTTTAACACCCTCTCTGAGTAACTGATAGAACAAATGGACATAAAATCAGGTAGGATAGAGAAGATTTGAAAAACACTGTCAATCACCTGAACGTCATTGATATTTAAAGAAAACTTCATGTAGCAGCAGCAGAATACATATTCTTTTTATGTACTCACTGGACCATAACGCAAGTCTCAATAAATCTGAAAGGATCGAGGTCAGACCATAACACAAGATTCAATAAGTCTGTAAGGATCAAGGGTTAATAGATTTAACCCTTGTTAAATAGAGTTAGATAGTATTTTTTACTTAACACAAAAACACAACACATGTAAACTGTGAGATGCAGGTAAAGCACTCTTGAAGGAGAAATTTATAGCAGTAAATATCTATATTAAAAAAAAAGAATTTTTAAATAAACAAACTCAGCTTTCACTTTAGGAAACTAAAAAAAACCAAGAACATTTGAAACCTAGAGTAAGCAGAACAAATAAAATAATAGAGACCAAAGTAGAAATCAGTGAAATAGAAAACAGAAAAATGATACAGAAATTCAGTAAGTAAAACGTGATTTTGGGAGCGGGGGAGAAGATCAGTAAAATTGATAAACCACTAACCAGGAAAAAAAGAGAAAATACACAAATTTCTAATCTCAAAAATGAAATAAAAACTGACGGAAGTGAAAAGAGATACAATTTCCACAATTATAATTAGATTTTTCAATAGCACTTTCCCAATAATGGATAGAATAGACAGAAAATCATAAATACATAGGTAACATCACTACACCTTCTACAGGATTTTACAAAAACAACCGGGGAGTGGTCTGAACAACTGTATTCCAGTAAATTTGACAAATTAGAAGGGAACACATTTCTGAGACAAAGGTTATTCAAGAAGAAATAGATAACCAGAATATCCCTAAGAAACTGAACTGACTCCGGGTGGTGAACACACAGTGCGACACACAGACGACATGTTGTAGAACTGTACACCTGGAACCTGTGTAATTTTCACTAACCAATGTCACGCCAATAAATTGAACTATAAAAAAACTGCGAAGTTCAAAATTAAAAATAAAAATAAATATTAAAAAAAATTGAATTAATAATATTAAAAAAACAAAAATCTCCTGGCCTAGATAGGTTCTCTGGGAATTCTACCAAACATGTCAGTGAAAAATAATACCAATTATTACAGACTTTTCCAGAAAAACGAAGAGGAAGGAATGTTTGCCAACTCCTTCTCTGAGGCCAGTGTTATCTGATACAAAAACCAGATGGAGGCATTCAGAGAAAACTACAGACCAATAGCCCCAGTGACTATAGATGAAAATACTTTAGAATTTAAGCAGGTAGACTCCAACTGCATATTGAAAGATATTCTGGGCTTTCCAGAAAGTATCAGCCATGTAATATGCATTTACAGCTGGATTTTTTCTGCATAGCCCTCGTATATTATGTCCAAATAGGGTTTATGCCAGAAATTCAAAAATGGTTTAACAATGAAAATGCAATCAGTGTAACTCAGTACATTAATAAATTAAAAGAGAAAATCATATAATCATTTTTATACTTGTAAAAAAAATCATTAAATAAAATTCAACATCCATTCCTGATTTAAAAAAAAAACTCAGAAAACTATAGGTAGATACAAACTTCCTCAGTCTGACAATGGGAATCTATTTAAAATCTGCAGTTAATATTATTGGGACGTTTGGTTATTTGGTGTTGAATTGTTTGAATCCTCTATAAGTTTTGAATACTAACCCCTTATCAGATGTCCATTGGCATATATCTTCTCCCATTCAGTAGACTGTCTTTGTTTTATTGGTGGTTTCCTTTACTGTTTTTAGTTTGATGTCATCCCATTTGTACATTTTTTTCTTCTGTTTTCCTTGCCCAAAGACATAGATTGAAAAAAATATTACAAAGAGCAATGTCAAAAACAAAACTGCCTGTGTTTTCTTCTAAGAATGTTATAGTTTTGGATTATGACATGTAAGTCTTTAATGCATTTTGAGTTTATTCTTATATACAAGTGTATGCAGGTGGTCCAGTTTTATTTTTTTGCATGTATTTGTTCAGTTTTCCCAGCACCATTCATTGAATCAACTGTCTTTACTCCACTGTATACTTTTGCATCCTTTGTCTTGTATTAAATGACCATATAGACAGATGTGGGTTATTTCTGGGTTCCCTGTTCGGTTCCATTGATCTATATATACATTTTTATTCCACCACCATGCTGTTTTGATTACTGTAGTTGTAATATGGTTTGATATCAGGTAGCGTAATACCTTCAATTTTATTCTTTTTTGTGAAGAAGATGGGTCTTTTGTAGGTCCATATAAATTTCAAGATTATTTATTCTAGTTCTTTGAAAAGTGCCATTGGTATTTTGATAAGGATTGCGTTGAATCTATAGATTGCTTTGGATAGTATGAACATTTTAACGACATTAACTCTTGCTAAAAGTGTGGAAAATCCAGCTATGTAAGTCACAGAATTCCTGGACAGCAATTTATGTTTCTTCTTAATATAAACATTGTAACCTTGCATCTTGTAAGATACTGATTTTCTGTATGTTTTGACACTGCAGCGCCAACTATTGTCCTTTCATGTTTTTCTTTATTACTTTGTAATTATTCAGACTCAACTTAATTGTTTTCTACATTCTGACTCTCCAAGTTAGCCAGATGACTTACTTAGTAATCCCCAACCAAGCTACTAAAGAGCTGTGTGACATTAGTCCTTGAGAAATTCTGGATGATTTCTATGAGGACCAAAAAAGTCAAAGCATTAATTAGACCATTCTTGGATGAAAACAGCAATTTACTGAGATTGCAGTTACAGTGGGATTAGTTTTGATACAGTTGGATAAGCTTCTCTACTTTAGTACATGAATTGCTCTTCATTCAGTGTTTATTTTATGACTTTTGGTGGTTCATGTCACTGTCAGAGACACCATACATTATCCACAAGTGAAGCCATATAAATGTCTTACTATAACCTTGTAGGTATTAGCCAATTAAGAAATTGTAATCTCTGCAATAAGCGATCATAGCATAACTGAAATGTGTGAAGAAAATCAGCAGCAGCAAAAAGACAGGAAAGAAGGAGAGATAAAAGAAAACTGAGAAAGGAAGATGTGGCATTTAATGCAAAGGAAATTGCTCTGAAAGATTGATGACTGTGGGCTGGCTTTTAGCTGGTCAATAGTGCTGAGTAATGGAAACCTCGGGGTCATTCACAGAAAGCCTCCTAGTTTTCAGAACCATATTGCATTGACGTAAAACTTCAGAACGCAAGTTTGTGAAACCTACACCCTGTATTCAAAAGCAAGAAAAAAAAAATCAAAGCCATCTTTTATTACACACTATTGACTTTCTAGTATAATAACACATTGCAGTCTTTTTCTTTTAGGCTACTTTTTCTTGCCTGCAGTTCTTTTGAAAGATAAAAATATTGAACTTGCCTTACCACCTTGGGCGGCTCCACATGCTCACGGGTCATTAAGAATTTTATTTTCCATCTTTGTAGTCAGTGCGGTGTTTGTGAAACTCTGGGAGCTCTGCACATCCAGTTGTAGTTGTGAAACTGGCACCAGAATAAGACTCTGCAGTTCACTCGCCCGTCCCTCGCTGAACCCCTGTTTCAGCCTCCAGAGCAATTACTGTAAAGTTTCCTCAAGCACTAACTCTGTTCCTTCCCCTAACAGTGTTAGCAAATAATCCAGCTTTCTATATTTAAATAGTGGTGGCTCAGTGTAAAGGTCCTGGGCTCACGCTTCCTGCAGTCACATCTCGCTAAAGAAATCACCTTACTCTGTTCTCAGGAAATGCCCTCTGTTTGTGTAGTCTCACATCTCTTCACTACACGGTCTGATAAAACTGTCCCTTGACTTATTCCCACTCTTACTTACTCAATTTCCCCTTCCCCAGTTCATCTTCCCAGTGTACAAAACTCCCACCCACCCACCTGGACATCCCTTCACTCCTCAAGCAATTGTTTTATCTCTATACTATTCACCATTATCCATTTTTTAAAAAGAATAATATGTCGTTGTCTTTACTTACTCTAATTAATCTACTCAAACTTGGTTTTTCTTCCTCATAGTTGAAATAAAATCACTCTCAGAAAGTTTTCCCTTCTCCCTTACGTACTGGTGATGATCATATTTAGTAGATGCTCTGCAACTTTACTGAGTCAATTAAGGATCAACTTATTTTCAAAGTTCTTATCAAACCATTCAAGACCTCAGTAATCAGTCCCAAATATTGTTCTAGTTCCATCTCCTGTTATTTCAAATGATGATGTATCGTCTTGTATTTCCATCATGTTGCCACACTCTTGAGTTCTGTGTCTGTGCTTTCATTGATTAGTTCCTGGAAGAAATGTATCTTTCCCTCTGCCTCTGAAATGTTATGCACAGGCAGTAGAAAATAGTGGTTAAGAGCTAGACGTAGGATGTCAGATCACCTGAATTCACATTTTACTGTACCAGATATCATCTGTCTTAACTCTCTCTCTCTCTTTTTTTTTTATCTTTTTATACTTTAAGGATCATTTACTCGCTGGGGGAAAAAGGAAGGCTTTGCTGGTCACTTGCACCCAGCATCCCAGGAGCTTTTGTCCTCTTCTGTCATTATTAGATTGAAAGCTCCTGTAGGACTGGGACTGTGCCCCACTGATCTTAGTCTTCTCCCACCTCTCCCCTTGCCTAAAAGACAATGCTCTCTATCTAGTGGTCATCGCCGTCTTTCCTAAAGGGAGCCAGATTAGGCTGCACTGGGTCTTAGCCCAGTGAATGGAAGCTGGAGGAAAGGCCAGGGGCCAAAAGCTGAGATGATCTCCTCCAGTTCTAGAAACGGAAAACAAGTGTAAGCCATGATCTGAACCAATGATGATACTTAGAGAAAATCAAAATTATTCTGCAAATGCTAACTGTGATAAGGTTGATTAGATGAAGCAAAGTATCTACCCACCTCAAGTTGGGAGTAGAGAGGGTTAAGGTGCCTCTCCCTTAAGTTTGCACATTTACTATCAAATAGTTTTAATTCTCCAAATTATAACCAAATGACACAGAAATCCTTAGCTACAGGTGGCATGATGTGCCCTCACCCCTTCCCAGCACCTGCCATCCCCAAGCAAGCAAACACTCTAATTACTCATTCTAGAGATTCCCTTTCCCCCACATTCCCCACTGGAGACATGCCACAGAGTCATCATACTTGAGTAGTTATTAAAGCAGAAGTTGTGACCAGATGGTATCATGCATTAGAAAACGCACAGAATTTAGACTTGGACCTGATTTTGAATTCTTATTTTCACAGATCATGGCTGCATGACCTTGGGCCATGCCTTGCTGAACTTTTTTATCCATATAATATTGATAAATAATACTAATACTCATCTTATTGGATGATTTTTAGGATGGAGATACAATGCCCATCCCATAGCAAGCATTTAAAGGGTTATTCTTTCCCATCCCTTCAGATAGAGTAGGTAATCACCATGAAGGACTTCCTGCTAAAAAGATTCCCTTCTACTAAACTTCAAATTCTAGACAGGAAAGTCTGTAGGGAAGGTAATGTATTATTAAATAATACATCTGTTGACACCTTAATTAGAATAACTTTTCTGATATGAGAAATAAGCTGTAAGTACCTCCCTACAAAATAAAACATTGTATATGTTTTGATAAACTGTTGGGGGGAGAGGAGATGGCCATTTGGAGTAGCCTTAAGCAAGAAGTCCCAAGAGAGGTATGGGGGGTGTCTCCCAAAGGCACAAGCACCTAAAAAGGGAGGAGAAATAGAAGTTCAGGGATGATTTTTCCTGCGAAGACAGGGCACAAGCAAGTGTCTTAAGAATAATAGCAGGTTAAATATTTGTTTCTTCATTATGTATCTCTCCTGGTGGAGCCTATAAGGTTTTACATTTGTTTTATTCACCTCAATGTCTCTAACATCTATAAGAAGCCTGGCACATAGTACACATCTAACAAAGTATTTACTGAGTGAATGATTAAATAAACTGCCATCTTCTAGTCATCTGGCAGTACTAAGCGCCTAACCCTGTGTTAACCTCTATATCCATAGTCCCATTTAATCTTTATAATCTTCCTTTAATGCAGGCATTGTCTTTGTTCATGAATTAAGAAACTGAGACTACAAAAATCTAACAACTTTAATCAAGGTTACATAGCTGATAAGCAAACGAATCAAGATTCAAATCCAGGTCCATCCAATTCTAATCCATCTTTTCTGCATTTGACCTTACAGGACAAATGCGTGTAAGCTGTGTGCTTCCCTAGTGGTTGCTGTGGTACTATTGCTCATAACCCCTCAGAATTCACCTCTGAATGATGAATTTTTCTTACTGCAATTACATAAGGGCTGTTTTTATTTTTCTGGCTGAGGGAGCCTGCTTATCCTGCCTGCAAAGGTAACCGGAAGTACCAGGAAATTAATGACCCTGCAAGTAGCCATGAAATCAATGACAGATGGGAGAGCTGAAAAAAAAATTCCCAACTTGTTCACCCTTTGCTTGGGTAACTGATGCATACTCTATAGTGTCTTCTACGAGTCCTCAGTGGGATTGACCCAGGTGGTTCACCGGAGTAACTTCACAAAATAATTCGCACTTCACTAACCCAATCCCCTTTCCAATTCACTAGGCCACGCCCCTCCTGATACTTCTAAGAATCATATCCCAAGCACACTTCGTGTTCCCAAACTGTTTCCTCAGGATCTGTTTCTGGAGAACCTAACTGAAGAAATAAATCTTTCTCAACGATTCCCCGGGACTCCTCATGGTCTCATCTCAGTAAAAGACTTTTGGAGACCGTTTAGGCCATTCGCAAAGAAATTAGTTAGGCTTTAATGGGTGTCTGTCAGTCCACCTTGCCCCATCTGGGTGTTCCATTTCTTCATATTCTCCGTCTGATTATCACTACTTACATATGGAGGGCTCCTTCCTTGATCCTTTGGGTATTTTCAGGACCCGCCTATGTCAGAATGTCCTAGTCCAACAAAAGGCAAAGGTATGCTTGCTCTTGATAATTATATGCATACATTCTATTTGGTAATAGTAATAAAACATGCTGGAAGAATATTTCTAAGTAGCTGGCTTTGAATGCTGTTTGACAACAAACACTTAGGAGCTTATCATGATCACCTAAACTGTATTTTGTATCAGTTCCTTTGGCTGATACATTTCACTACAAATTGTGATATTTTATTTACATTCATATCATTATTGAGGTTTCTGGAGTGTTTTATATTCAGCAGTTTCATTAATATCCATTTTTCTTGAACTTTATTGTTGATCCATAAGTAAATTATTCTGCCTTTCAGCAGAGCTTATAGAGCAATCTGAGAAATAAACTCAGAAGTACAATTCAGAATATATTCACTTTAATTTTCCATTGAGGTTTGGGAAATTCAGCCATACTCTATTAGTTCCATTTCGTGAGTTGTCTGTGTATTTTTCCTAAGGAAAAAATCGTGAAACAACGTGGTTGACCAAACAAACAAAAAGAAGTTAAAATAGGTTATGTAAAGTTCAGATTTATTTAGAAGGGGAGTTTTAAATGATAGGGGAAAATTGACATAAAGTGTGGGTCTGTGCATAATGCAGGGCAAGAACCTGTAATGAGAATTCAGCAGTTAACTGTAATTCCATGTCTGCCTTCCACGCAGTATCAGGGCCCAGCTCAGTGCCTGGCCCAGAGGAGGCACTAAAGTATTCGTTAAACTCATTAAGGAAGGATGAGAAAACGTATGTGTTTCATTTAAAACCATTGACCCATTCTTAAACTAGAGGCTGAAGGTGTAAACTCACTGTGTGTTAATGTGAGACTACCTGCCTCATTTCTGAAAAGGTTTCAAGAAGTAATATATACCTCTCTTCTGTGAAAAGCAAGTGTTACCATTAATTTCAGAAAAAAAAATCATGGAGATAAGTAGCAATAATTGCCAACAGTGCCTTTAAATAAGGCCCAGCTCCCAGAGCCCTACAGGGAGGATCTCCATTAAAATTAAACTCCTGCCCCACCGCAATTTCCTTGAAGCTTTTCTTTGCCCTGCTCTAGTTTTTGTTCCCCCCTCCATTTGTATTTGCCTTTTAACTTTAAGTTGTCTACTGGTTTATGTAATGGAATCACCTGAGATTTTCAATACGCAATAAAGCAACCAACTACTTCCTAAATCAGAGAAGATGATACTCCAGTAAGGAGATCGTATTAACTAGTGAATAATAGAAAATGATGGATTTGCTTCAGTGATAGATTCCTGAGTCCTTTAAGTTCTTATGTTTCCTTGATACAAAAATTTTCAGGTGGGTTTAACCAATCCACAGTAGTTTCACAGCAATAAAACACTATGTCACTAAGAAAAGTTTCAGTATTTTTTTATTGCTGTTATTATTATTACTATTATAGTTTTTGGTTATTTGGTATAGTTGCCTACAATTATCTTGAATTTCTCCATAAATTTCAACAGTAAATTCAGCCTCTCAATGTCTCTCCTGCTTTTGTAAGGCTGTGAAGAACTAGGATCTTTTCAAACCAAACCATCTATCTAAAGGACAGAAAGAAATGTCGACATGAGCTCAGTGCTGAGCACATAATACATATTTAGGATATAATTTGAATTAAATTGAATTAATTTATTTGAACTTCCATCCTCTGGTTTTTCATTTTTTGTAACTTCTTTGACTTGAAAGATAATAACTTTTAACAACAAATGGATTTCTATGTAGCCAATTCATTTATATATTCTTGTTTCTCCTGGAAAAGTTTGTCTTGACGGTCTCATACTTTAGATGGGCCCAGTTTCAATATATGCCTTCTGACCACATTTTAAGGAACACCATTTAGAAATACATTTTTCTCTTATTTAATCACAAGACAAAGATCGTTAAAGCTCATGACTCAAATGTAAGCAATGGTAGAGGTATTTGAATGTTTTATACCAGTTGCCCATTATTAATGAGTTATGAACTGAAAATAAATAGGGTGCAAAAGCAAAATTGTTTTGCATGCATTATCAGTATCTGGCATTTTTCATTATTCTTATAAGTAACTTAACTGGAACAAACAATAATGTGGCTTTCATGCTATTTATTTTTATTCATGCATTTTCTGTGTCAGTTTCACACTTCTCTAAGACCAAGAAATAATTCTTAAGCAGAGAGTAGACTATATGTCTCTGACATATGGATTGATTGCCACATCTGATAAAAATCAAATGTGATATGTAATTCCCATCTGTTACAACTTCTAATGCATAAGTGTGGTTCCATAGGTAATGTATATAGATAAAATAAAGGTGAATTTAGTGTAAAAACTGTGGTTCACCAATGTTAATGCTGTAACTCCTGAGGGTTTCCATAACCCTGACATGTCTCATATCATTACTACAAATATTCAAACTATAGAATAGCCTAGGAGAAGACTACAGAAGGAGGATAGGAAATGGGAAGCAGTAGGTTGGCATTCTCTCATTCACCTGTAGCTCAACACTCCAGCAGTCTAGAGCTCCACAGGGCACAACCTAAGGATCTTCTAATGACGTGCAATGCGGTTCAGAAAAATAGAGCCATTATTAACTAACAATCAGATCTCTCCTATTCAGCACATAGATGCCAAAATTATAGCACATTTTTCTATCCAAACCATTCTAATTATTAGCATATTAATCCTAAAATATCCCTAACAGCCACAGCCACCCCAGAGCTCAGAGTAGATGACTTAGTTATGCAATATATCTAAAACATATATTAACTTTTTGGTTTTCTTGTCCTTACCTCTCACTATGTTGTCAACTCTGAGACCGAAATCGGTATCTTGTTCACTATTAGTGTTACTCGGTCTCTCAGATCATTGAAGTTCTATATTTCTATACTTCTAGAATGAAGTAAATGCATTTAAGATAACTTATGTGTTTTTACAAAGAAAAAAAATGACAGAATTTTTCCTAAAGACTTAATGACCTGTGAAGTCATACTAAAAGTTATTAAGATGTTATCGAGAAATAATTATTTTATATTAAACATAATATTGCAACAATTGCAATCACAGAAAAATACCAGAATGCTTTCAGGGTAGTCCAAGTCCATGCCTAACATGTTTATTTACTTAAGTGAACTTTCAGTTGTTCTTTGCGTGCTGTTAGTAACAGCATTTTGTGGTAGCCTATTTATGTTTTTAAATATGTAAAACCACTTATTTTATTTAGATATTGCATGTGACTATGTTTGTATTGTATAAACACAAAACACTTCCTTTAGTTATTGCAAACAAACAAATTTGTATTATGTATTCATTACCAATTTATTAAAAACAATTTGGGGTGTAGAATATTTTCTAGGAATTTAAAAAATATTTTTACATGTGCTTTGTTTTTCTTCAGATTTGTATTTCAGAGGAATTTAGAGTTGACCTCACTGCCCTCATAAACAGTTATTAGCTCAGTTAAATAAAATTGCAGTGCAGAAATGGGCCAGTATTTCTCTCATTAACTCTAATTTCTGCTTTGACATGGACATGAGAATGTCTTGATAATTATTAATATTTTGCTGCCAGGCTGACTTCAGACTCTAAAATATTTTCCTGATGACAAATATTATTTTTAAAAAAATTTTCTTCCCTTAATCATGTTTTCCCCAAAGCCCTTTAAGCTTCTTCCAAAATTGATTACAAATGGTGCAGCCCTGACTGGACTGTTTTATGTTTCCTTGCCCTTTAGAGCAATTGCATTGCTTGACACCCATGTGAGTGGGAGCTGAGTCGCTCACCAAATGCCCTTCCTTTGCACATTGGGCCACGATGCCATGGCTCAGAAATACTATCATTCTATCCTCCTGGACTCTGCTCCACCCCAAGCCTTAGTTCTCCTTTTAATATGACCATGATAACTTGGTGCCCTGTCCTTTGATGCCTCCTTATTAGTTAGTGCTCTTACGAACCATTTCCGCTATTTAGAAAACTTGTTTCGTGCCCAGAGCACCAAAGTGTCAGAATTCTAATACCCCATCCCACAAGGGTCTGCAGACTTCGGCCAACTGCTCTTTTGTCCAGCATGCAGTTGCTGTCATGTTCCCATGTGTGTACACTGTGAGCCCTCCTCACAGAACTCAGATGTCACCTGGTGACATTGCTCTCTTCCAGGGCTCTGTGCAGTCAGTGGCTGCTGTGAATTTTGTTACACTATTGCACCTCACGCCCATCCAGGCCATCAGTTTGTTTGGTGAGTTTTGACTTCTTCCCGAGGCTTCATTGCCCTGAAGAACTGCCTTTTTAGGTTCAGTTCTCCAGAGATGGTAAATCCAGATAGAATGACTATGGGAGTTAATGAAAGTCTTGTGTCAGTCAAGGAAGCTGGCATTGTTAGTACAAAACCTGCAGACAAAATGAATGGAGCTTAGAAAACGGTGTTAGCCCTTATGAGAAATAACATAATGTAGATAGGGTTTGAGCAGCCATTCAACCATACCCTAATTGTGTGACCTTGGTAGACCTTTGAGCTGTTTGAGTGTCAGTATTCTTCTTTGTAAAATGAGAGAGGTAACAGTATTGATGTCATGTGACTGAGGTGAGGGTTAACTATACCCAAGGCTGTCAAGTTCTCTGGAAGGTGGTTGCAGGTAGAAAATGGTGCGAGCAGGTAGCTATTATGATTGCCTGGAGGGCTCCTGTGTTACAAACGTTGGCTCTGCACTGAGCATCATTCAGTTAACACCTATACACCTTCCAGTTCACTAATGCCGGTGGGACTGACTATGTAGTACAAAACAGCAACGAAGAGTACCTTGCCCTAAGGGTTAAATGTAATAGTAAAGGTCACTCAGAAACGAATATAAGAGCAAGTGATCAAAAACAGAAAGTAACCCTCAGTGCATGAGACGTACTAGGTCATGGTCAACAAGTAACATTAAGCAAACCCAGACTTGTCAATTGATAATTTAGGGGCAAAGAACTGGCTGTACTTAATTCCGAGTATATCCTGTTTGGGGAGATGGTTGTTTTTGTACGACTTCCTTTTCTTAAAGAGCCACACCTTCCACGAAGACTGTCACTCATCCTCTAATTTCTCGAGCAAAGGCACCACGCCTTTGAGGACATAAGACTGCGTTTTGAGTCACACATTTTTTATTAGAATTACACACAGTTCCGCTTTGATTTTGTGTTTTTCTGCCTCCCTGCCTTTGTTCATGTGAGTAATTTAAAAGGAAGGTACTGGAAACAGAATCTTTCTCATTCTTCCCACTCCACATCCAGTGCCTTCAATGGCATAAAGTCCTCCCTGAGTCCCCAAGCCTCCAGTTGACATAATTTCTCCCTCTGTACTCCCATAGCACTTGGTATTTTCATGCCTTGTGATAAATAACAATTTTGACTTTATAGACCACTGATTCATGTATTTGCTTTAACTCCCTACCATATTTTATGTGAGAACTGATGGTTCTTGTGTGTGTGTGTGTGCTAGATTCAGTTTTAAGTTTCCAAACTCTTACAAACATACTTTGAATGTTGTAGAGACTCAGAAAATGTTCATTGAATGCATGAATGTTCCAGACTGTAGATTCTCTAGATTCTGTTTTCTATTAAGATTGAAATTATGCTAATTTTATCAAAGGTCGGGCATAGTACCATAAAGCAGACAAAATAGGTGCTCAATAGATATTTGCTTGCTGAGTAAATGGATGGGACATCCATATGTCCCATCGAGATGCTTCAATTAGAGGATGTCTCATGTAGATTTGCAGAAAACTATAAGAAACAGCTACGTGACACATCTTGGCAGGCTTTTAAGAATTGGGAGGACCAGCTGCAAGCAGTGATGCAGAGGAGGCACAGAGCAGCACTGAAACGTAATAAAATGTGCAATAAAAATGCTTCTTTCTAATTCAGCAACAAATTTTAAATGAAGTGATTATTTAAAATCATATTAAAATTTACATGCCTTAAAATGCATCATCAAAGTTTATAAGGCAGTGGTTATCTGAGATTACACATGCGAGATGTTTTCAAGTCAGAGGTAATTACATGAAGTTTTTTTATGTTTAGTGTGCGTGAGTTCCTTCAATGATTATAAAGAATATATGCCATGACAAATGTGGCATATATGCACAATAACACTGCAGTTTACTATAATGCTCTAAAACTGTGTTCTTCTCATTAACTAAATTATATGGTAACTAAGAGTTAAGCAGAAACATTTTTTTCTCTATGATCTTTGAGTGTTTCAATTTTAACTTACTACATCAATAGCCTCCAAACTTGTCCATTTATCTTCACTCTTGAACCACTACCATCTACGTGCCTCACAACAGCCATTGATCTTTTGAAAACTTAAGGGAGATCATGTTTCTTCCCATTACATTAAAGTTAAAATTCACAGTTTTTACCATGGGAAGTAACTAAGAGTGAGAACCATAACTGTAGGTCATGCTAAAAGGTTCTTAACCTGGCCTGCATTTTAGAATCACCTAGGGAGAGTCGAATCATTCCGATGCTTGGGTCGCCCTCCCAGTTGGTCTGGGTTAGGGCACAAGCATGTGTATCTTTTAATTGCTCCCCATGTGATGCTAATGTTCAGCCAATGTAGAGAATCAGTGTGCTAAAAAGTTTGGCCCTAGGTTCTGGTCAATAGTAGAATAGGTGAGTGCTGTGCTTGCCTCCTCCCACGACCACCTCAGGATTACAACCAAACTGCAGAATAACTATTACTGAGAATTGCCTGATGTGCTGGCAGAAGCCATTATTCCTTTGTGGAGCCCTCCCTGCACCAGGCCTGTAGACACAGGCAGCCACCATATTTGAATCTCCAACAACCTGACTAACACTGATAGCCCTGCCCTGGTGAGTCCCTGAGATCCCACATCTCACAACTTGTACACCTGCTTATGCCTCTTTCGGTGTCTTTTCCATACAAAGGCCCATCTTGCCTCATGTTGCAGACTTTTCTAAAATCTCTCAAACGTTCACAAACTAGAAATAAGCAGTTTTTGGCCTCGGCATACCTCATACCTCTTGCTAACCAGCCCCAAACCTGGCCTTGAGGCAGTTAGCCTTGGTTCGCAGCTTAGCCTCTCCCAGGCACCTCCAAACCCAGCACAAGACACAATCAAAGTGATTGAAAGCAAGGACCTACAACCAAGATTATTCTACCTAGCAAGGCTGTCATTTAGAATTGAAGGACAGATAAAGAGCTTCCCAGAGAAGAAAAAGCAAAAGGCATTCATCACCACCAAACTAGTTCTACAAGAAATATTAAAGGTACTTCTTTAAGAAAAAAAGATTAAAAATATGAATAATAAAATGGCAGTAACTACTTATCTACCAACAATTGCTTTAAATGTCAATGGATTAAATAAATGCTCCATTCCAAAAACATAGGGTGGCTGAATGGAAGAGACAGGAAAATGAACAGTCACAGTTCTACTTGTCAATATGTTCACTCTTCATCAGGAGGACAGAAAAAAACCCCACAAACAAACAACTAATTCAGTGAGAGAGTAAGCAACTACTTGGGAGTCAAGATAAAGGGAAAATAGTCTACTGTTGAAGGCAAAAGGAGGGAGAGTCAGTTATGGAAGCTTCAGATCAGAGGTGTTCTATTCCCCAGGTCTCCAAAGACTGTTGGAGATGACTAAGCAGAGAGGAGAGGATGAGCCTTCCCATCCGTGGCCCTGTCATTCACTCCGGGCTGGAGGAAACATGAGGGCCTGGCCTGTTGAAGACTTACTGAGCAGCAAGGGCAGGGCGAGTAGGGTGTGCTGGGAGGGGTGATGCAGATAAAAACAGAAACCCAATTCACATCATCTCACCCTCTCAGGAGCTTTAATTTCTTGCAACAATTTCTTGTGATATTTTGAGGAAGAGACTTAACAGGTTTTGCTTGGTAATGTTTCAAATCTAGAAATTAAGTTTAAGATTTGAGAGTTGAGTTCTTTGGGTACAAAAAGGCATGCCTTGGGACAACAGCTATAATTCCAGCCAACAGTGTCTGTTTCCCTGTAGGTTAGCAGCAAATCCAGAGGGCAGGCAACAGGTACAGAGAAAAGTCATTCTCATGGTACACAAGGTGTGCCTGTAATGTCAGCCTGCCCGAATATGTCCTGCATTGGCCGAAAATTCTGTTTAATCTAGGCATTGCAGACTACTTTCTGTGAGCCAAATTTGGCCCACTGCCTGATTTTGAAAATAAAGTTTCACTGGAACACAGCCATTCTCATTTATTCACGTATTGTCTATGGACGCCTTCACACTGTAATAGTGGAGTTGAGTACTTGTGACAGAGACCATATGGGCTGCAAACCTAAAATATTTACTACCTAGAGCTTTACAGAAAAAAAAAAAAAAACAACCAACCACTGATCTAACCTGCCAGTACAAATTTCCCTCTAGAAAGGCCCAATTAAAATGACAACTAGGGGAGCTCCCTGGTGGTGTAGTGGCTTAAGGCTTCGGCTCTGGTGCTGTCAGCGCTGCGGCCTGGGTTCGATTCCCAGTCAGGGAGCTACCCTCATACCAAAAAGCAAAAAAAAAAAAAAAAAAAGACAACTAGTTAGCTGAGAGGGGTGAGGCCGTAAGGCATGGTCACTGGCTAACACGTTAGCACACAGCTTTGAGTGGCAAGGAAGAACACAGCTTCTGGAGCATTCTGCTCCACGTTCCAACCCCAGCTCTGGTACTTACCAGTGGTGCAGGGATCTTGGAAAAGTTCATAAACCTCCTTAAGTCATAGGCAGGGTCAGAGGGATCAGTTGTGAAGACCCTTCATTACGCAACTCCTGGGACAACATTCATTTGATAGTCTATATGTGATTACTGACCATGGAATTACATGCGTACAACGTGTATGCACTTACGTGTTTTACTCATCTTTTAGGTAAGGCCAGTAATCACATCTTTCTCATAGAACAGAACAAATTAAGTAATAGAATAAAGCAGTTAACCCAGGGCACAGCACAGAGCATGCACTCAATAAATACAGTCACTGTGCAGGTGGCCCATCGTCTCACAGGTCCCTTTCTCACTTCTTTCCTTTCTATCATAGTTTTCATCAGACACAAACCATCTGTTCGGATCTTTATTTCCTAGTTTCCCTTGCAGATAAGTGTGGCTCTATGATTAAATTTTTGGAAAGGAAAATGAGTAGAAGGGGTAAGTGCTGCTTCCTCATTACCTCTGATGTAAGATTACTCACTTTCATTGGAGTGTGGCTTTTTGTCCTTCTCATGAACTATGTCAAAGGTATAGCAGGAAGTTGACATTGACTACACAGCCGAAGACAGTACCATAGGGAGACAGACAAAAAGATGATAGGAATCTAGGTCCCTGAGTGACCTGAGAAGTGGAACTTCAATGACAGAGACAGACCAAACTTAGGAGAAAGAAATAAACACTCATTTATTTAAGGTACAATAATTTAAACAGCTTTCAAGATGTATAAAATGGACATACAATGCTCTGCACATATTTAAACTATACAATTTGATATGTTTTGATTTATATATATGCCTAGGAAGCAATGACCACAATCATAATAATGAACAACTCCATCACCCCCCAGATTTCCTTCTGTTGTCTGAGGATCCTGCCCTGCGGCCCTCCTCTGGGCCCCCCACCTATCACCAGGCAACCACTACACAATAGTCCCGTCATATTTGCAGTTTTGGTATTTGGAGTTTGAGTTATCTGTGGTCAACTGTGGTCCAAAAGTATTAAATGGGAAATTTCAAAAATGAACAATTCTTAAGTTTCAAATTGTATAGCATTCTAATTAGCATAATGAGATCTTGTGCTGTCCAACTCGGTCCAGCCTGGGACACGAATCAGCCCCTTTGTCCTGTGTAGCTGCGCTCTATAGACTACCCACTTGCTAGTCACGTAGTAGTTGTCTGGGTTATCAAATTGGCTATCAGAGAGAAAGAAAGAGCCACAGTCACATAACTTTTATTACAGTATGTTGTAACAATTATTCTATTTGATTATTACTTTTTGTTGTTAATACTTTACTGTGCAAAATTCATAAATTAAACTTTATCATAGGTATGCATGTATGGGAAAAAAACATAGCAAATACAGTAAGCTTTCACCTAACTCATAGTTTCTTGGAACGGCCACAGAAGGACATAAAACAAGATCAGTTTTGCCATATATAAACTAAAGTTAAGTTCCTATGGCATCTCATCAACATTAACAAAATGACATTATTTGAAGACCTATTATCTAGGCTTTGGCATTCTCCATGGTTTCAGACATCGGTTGGGAGCCTTGGAATGTATCCCCTGTGGATAAGGGAGGATACCGTATTTCTAGCCTTTTTGTCAGACTTTAGCCTTTATCTAAACTAATGGCAATATTATTAGTTACTACCAGGAGTTCTATGTCAGTTTCCATTGAACTTTTTGACAAATATTCCAGCTGATGGATTTGTTCTAATGTGATGGGGAGGACAGAGGTAATGGAAATGGATGAAGCATGAAACACTGACACAGAGTGAAGCAGGTTTTTATGGGCACAACTATGGCTTGATTGTAAACTCACTGGGACTTATGACTTATGTCTCATTTATCTCTGAATCCTCAGCACCTACAACAGGGTCTTACCTGTACTACTCAATGCATGCAAAATTGGCAAATGGTTTGAGGGTATGGTAGCATATAAAGGGAAGGAAAGGTCAACAATTTCAGTTGGTTCATAATTATTTACTGAGTTTGGCATGATTGTCAGTGTATCAGGAGACAAAGACCAACAGCATATTTTTAGACAGTTTTGTTTCAAAGCAAGCCAAAAAATAATTTTTTATTATTTCTAATAAAAAATTAAATTTAGGCACATTAATTTTGGGGAAATTATCTTTGATTGTCTTTTAAAATATTTGGTGAAGGAGAATGAAAGTATTAATAAGAAAATATTCAATGTTATAAAATCCCTTAGGAGAGGGACATTTTTATTTCACATTTAAGTGCTGTCTCTGATTATGTATTTTTCAACTCCTGATCTCCTGCTTAAGAGCAAATAACAAAAACAGAACAATGAAGAATGAAGAATGAACAGAATAATGTGCCAGAACCGAGGTGAGAGGCAAGAACGTGGACAGGTAGAAACTGAGAAAACCTGGTTCACAGGGTGTCCGGGCCCCTGTACTTTTTTCTTCTTGGATGATTTTTTACAAGTTCAACCTTCATTCATTCATTCCTTCTTAACTCAACCAAACAGGAATGAGGTGTCAGGGACTCTACTAGGAGTTGAAGGTAGAAGGACAGATATGATGCTGTCAATGAGGACCTTCGTTGGAGAAGAGGGTCGTGTAAACATAAATAGAAGAGTTAGAAATAGAGGGACCACACATCATAATGTTTTCAGGACAGTCCCAATTAAAACCTACTGGATGATGGAATTTTTGCTAGCCTTCTTTGACTTTTCTAAAGTGTCCCAGGTTGATGAATGATAAAGACGGTGCTGTGACAGAAATCTTAATAGTGTCTCAAAGGACTGAGTGATAAAATCTGTCTTTGGAGATCTGAAAGGATTTCATACAGTGGAAACATTTAAAGTGAATATGAAGTGTAAGAAGCTATGACCAGGAGAGGAAGGACAGGGTTTGGGATTTCAGGAGGAGGGAGCCAAATTTTGGGGCTATCAAGAAAGCATAGCACGTTCTGCAAGGAAGAGAGGAGGAGGCCTAAAGAAGATGGAAATGCCTTTGCATTTAAAATGATGGAAAATGGATCAGAACAGATTAGGAGAAATAAAAGGATTTCTAAGGGTCCAAGTGGGTGGGCGACCAGCATTTGTGGGTTCCATCCTCCCACTGGCAACACCTCAAACAAGATCCATAAGATCAGGTGTGTGAGCAAGACAAGGCTGGTGACATTGATTCACATCTTACGAGAGGATGAATCCAATGGACAAAATGTTGGCTGCACGTAGGGGCGAGGTAGCTTTTAATACAGTAGAATGTTTCTTCCAAGTGGCGTAGATTTGGAAGTGGAATCAGACCAGATGGGAAGGGGGTCGAGGAAAGTAATGTAAGAAGCTATCAGACTCAACTGGTGGATCTCAAACAGTAGTATATGTGAGAATCACCTAAAGTGTTGAGTGAAACTACATTCCTGGTAGTTTTAGTAAACACTGCTAGCATTCTCTTTTTATAAATCACAGATGATACAGTCACTGTACAACAGCCGGCAAGCATTTCTCTAAATGAGGTGTCTCCAAATTGGGGTGCATATTCAAGGAAATTTATTGGCACACAAGAAGAAATGATGAGACATTCTACTTACAAAAAAGTGAAAGAACTAACATTTATTAGGAATCGGTATTTGAATTGGTAGCAATATATTTTTAAATGTATAACTATATACAAATATTCAGTTTTTATTTACTGATAGGTCAGGGCCACATTATAATTTTTCAATTACAGTTGGCATTCAGTATTATTTTATATTAATTTCAGGTGTACAGCACAGTGGTTAGACGTCTATATAATTTAGGAAGTGATCCCCCTGACTAGTGTACCCCCGACACTGTAATATAGTTATTACCATATGATTGACTAAATGCCCTATATGTAAATGTGCATCGCCATGACTGTTTTGTAACGACCAATTTGTACTTCTTAATTCCTTTACCTTTCTCACCCTGCTCCCCAAACTCCCTCCCGTTTATCATCCCAATAAACCTTGTACCCATTTTTGTCACTGGAGGCTCACAGACATGTCCAAGAGAGGACTCAGCCTGGAGCAGTGGTGATGGGGTTCTTATCTCTATGCATGGAAGAATTCAGGAGTGAGACAGATGCAGGAAAGCCAAAGCGATTCATTGACAATGAAAGTACACGCTTGAGAGCAAAGTGCGGGTGAACTCAGAGAATGAGTTGCCCTGAGAAAGTCACCCTCGGGGGTGTTCATCCATCTCGGGTTGGGAATCGGTGATATCCATGGACATGGTTCATTCAGCTCTTCCGCCTGGTCGGGATCCTTTATTCCCTGCTTTTTCTTATTTGGTTCCTTTGGAACTGTCGTGGTGTCAGAGGCTTGATGGGTGTCGTAGTAACCACAATACTTGGATTGTGGTCTTGATGATGACTTATATAGTCGTTCATTTGTTCATTCATTTTACAAGTTATATTGCGTAGCTAAGATGTGCCAGACCTTGTTCAAAATATTGGATACTCACATAGCCAATAATCTGATAATAAGAAATAAAATGTATTTTAAGTGATTTGTATATATTAACTCATTACTATCCACCATTTTGCAGAGATGGTATTTTATATGCTTCCAGTATTTTGAAAAGAATTAGTCAAAAGAAATTCACATAGTTTAACTATTGAGAAATTAATATCCAAATTATGTACTTGTCTGATTTCTTAATATGTTGAGGGGAGAGAGGGGGTTGGGAATTTTAATGTGCAAATAAGTAGTGAATTCTGCATTCATTTTTTAACTCTTTCACATCAAATTGTTACTTTAATGTGTATAGAGAAGTACTACTGTTTGTAAGGCTGCTTTTTGCTTAAAAAAAAGAAAACCAAATCTGTCATTTAAATATTTTTGTATGTTGTGCCCATAGATTAGAACATTAAGTTAACCATTGGAAAACTTAATTATGTTTTTTATTTTAAAATGTTTCTGTAAGTAAAAATAACTTACAGACATCTTCCTCCTCCCCCTTTTATTCCAACCTTTACATACATCACAGAATCAACCAAACTGTTTTGCTAAAGTCTAAAATCTGAATCCTAATGATAAGAATTTATATTTTGTTAACACATCACACTTTAAAACTATTTGTATTATTTTATCATTTAATTTATACATAAACCACATACTTGTAAATTTATAATTTAATGTCTTAATTGTAATGCTCTAATTTTAAAAACTAGCAAAATTGGTGTGAATTATTAAAAAGGGGTGATCGTTGATTATCTCCATGTACAGATGAAGCAGATGAAGTCAAAGGAATTAAGTCACTTTTTCACTATCCTATGTCTACTAAGTGATAAGACTAGGATTTGAGATGAACTTATACCCTTAACTAATACAAAGTACATCTCAAAGAGGAGAAACATGCAACAAATTGGATAAGCAAATAATAAAATAAATTCAATGATGACAGTACAATAATGAAACCAGAGTAAACTTAAAAGATAATAATGAAGAGAAGGGTTGGCATCTATTCAGATGGCGGCCAGGGACCACATTTCTATAACGTTCAGATGAAAACTATGAGAAGCCAGCTAAATAAAGAGTTCACACCTGGGAAACAGTGGGTAAAATGGCCCAGGTGTGTAAGAGCCAGGCATGTTCATGCAAAGCAAAACAGGCCAGTGTGACCAGAGAGCTGAGAACAAGGGCAGGAGGGAACAGAGACACGGTTAGAGAGCAGGTCAGGGTCCAGATGGTGCCATGTCCTGGGTCATACTAAGAAATTTCAGTTTCCTAAGTGCAAAGGGGAAGTCGCTGAAGCATTTCAGCTGAGGCCATGGTGTCTGTGCTTTTTACATCTTCTGTCTGGTCTTTTTCAAGCTAGCGATCTGCACGTGTTGGGTTGTGAAAAAAGATCATTAAATTCACTGGCTGTCTTTACAATTACCAATAGAAAAGGAAACTATTGCTTTTTTATTATTAGAGAGGGGATACAGGCCACACAGAAATTATAAGCTGTAATATAGAGCTAAACATATCTCAGAACTTTGTCAGTGTTCATGCCAATAAAAATATTACCCAACCACACACACCACCACACACAAATTTGAATGAGTAAGTAACAGTGATACTATTGAAAGTGAAAAGGTCAGCCATAGGTCCATATTTTTAGAAAGCCCCAGCTTAAATGAAATAAAGCATCTAGCAAGAATTTTTTCTCAGCCCCTAGGTTCCCTACTTGGGTTTGACAAAAATGAATTATTTGTGCCTTTAAGAGAAATATACTCTTTTAAAAAATATTTCTTTAGTGATTCATCCAAACCAGAAAATGTATATCAGAGCAAAACAAAAATAGATTTGCCACTGACATCTAGAATTGATGAAAGTAGGAGAGGGATGGAATGGGAGGGAGATACTTCCAGGAATTATTTCCATGCCCCCGTTGGAAGAATAAACCTTAAGTAACTGTGTTAGACCAGACCAGAGTTTGGGTCCAGGATCAAGGAGGATAAAATTGACAGTTTGGACTTAGTTCAAGGTTTACTCCCAGGCATTTAAAGGAAAGTAAGGAGACTCAAATGAAGGGAAAGAATGGGGTCCCTGTTGCCCTCTTGTATCTTAGAGGACCACCCCAAGCTCAATGGTGATGGCAGCCCTCACAGGGTAGAAATCCACCATGGCAAAGTCACATGGAATCATGGGCCATCTCCCCTGTGCACCCTCAAGTCACATCATACCAGAAACAGTTTTTTTTTTTTTTAAATACAGTGTGACCAGAATTTTACAACTTAACAAGCTTTGTCTACACATGCTGAATGCTCAGGTCACAGGTTATAAATTTTTGCTCTGCTGTTACTGGGGTGATTTCTCTCCACCTAATAAGCCTTCACTGCAAGAACTAGGAGTTCCACTCATGTCCATCTGGGGGCTTTCTGTGGCCAGCCAGTGATACCCCTCCACAGTAACACAGACTGAATTAAAACACTGATCACTTCCTCTCCCCTGGCACCGTATGTTCTATTGCTTATGGGAGTGAGATCTTGAACAAATCGCTAAGAGTGTGAAGAATGGCTTAGTACTTACCCACTCCCACATCCTGAATTACATGCTTAAAATAACAAATGATTGTTAACTCAACCCAACAAAATAGAGGGAAAGAGATAGCATTAGGACAGGGATACTATACTCTCTGGTATTAGCCAGAAATAATTCTAGCTGAAAAGTGTTCTCATCAGCATCTAATAAATAATCTTTGACATGTATATATGTAAATTTCAGAAATGAGACCATGTATTTGAACATTCTAGGTTACTGTAGAGACAAGGTGAAATCTATGCCAACCATGCAAAGCATTGTGTATTTAGCAGTTACCTGATTCCACTGATATAGCAAGGAACACTTTTTGCTTTGAGAGCAAAATGTGCTAGACATCTTTTTTTTTCCCTATTAAATGTTCTTTTTCTCACAAAACATTGTGGGAACAATTGCATGACCTTTGGAAAATTAACCCAAGAAACGTATTTTAAATCCCTTTTGTTGAACAGCACGTGATTAAATTTAACAGTAAGTGAGTTCATAGCATGGCATGGGTATAATCATAGTATTCAACCCTGCTAATGATTTTAAGACAACAGGTTATTCATTTATAGATGATACCTATACAAGAGCATTGGAATGGAATTAGATAGAAAGACTCTCTTTAACTGTTGTCCTTCTATCTACACCCTGAAAGGGAGTAAAAATACCTAATATTGCCGTCACACTTTATAAAGTGCTCGCTCATACACCAAATTATGTGACATAACATTTCATAAACATAGAAACCAATGCCCAGAATGGTTGACTAACTTGTCCAACCTCATCCTGCCAGCAAGTTAAAGAACAAAACTCAAATCTAGGAGTTCTTTCCATGATCCCACGTGCGAGTCTCCAGCTATAAAGAATTTTCAAGGACAGCAGTATCCACTGTCCTTGAAATAATCTATAATGAATTTAGTGACATATCACATCACAGTTGAACTTTAATAAAGCACAACTTGTCTAAAAAAAAAAAGAAAAAATACATAGGCATGAATTGCATCCTATGAGGGGAGCTGGAGCACAGCCCCCCAGTATTTAACTAGTGCAGTTCCCTGACATTATTTTCTCAAAGCAGCATTGATACATATATTAAATACTTAGTCTCATACTGCGTGGACTGTGCTCATATGACCTAGGAATCCAATATATGTATATTATACTTTTTCCAAACTCACAAGCATAGGAAGAGATTGTATCTTGTTATTTCTCAGGCTGACGTCAGTTGATCTGTGTATTACGTTATTTGTAAATATTGGCAAATACCAAAGCATAGTCATGTGCCCAACTCAGTATCATTGTCAAAGAATACATAGGGAAAATGGTTTATCATTCCTCCCAAATATCTACTTATGGATATGGATTAGCCTTACACCATCAATGAGTTCATCTAATAGAACATGAGTTAAATATATTTTTGTATTATAAAATTAAATAAAAAGAAATGGCACCATTGACATAAGATGCATTTTTGAGTGCACAAACTTAAAAACTTTGTTAGCAATGCCACTCATTACTTGTTCTGAGCTTGTCTTTCTGAAATAATCCTAGCCTACTCTCATAGGTGAGCAAACAGTAGGCCAAATATCCCACCACTCCTCCCTCCACATTCTACCCTACCCAACCTGCTCACCCCCAGCGTCACCCTGTATGTTTCTGCTACAGTTGACCAGACAAATACAGAAACTGTAACAAATGGTCCCATCTACATTGGCCTTGCCTATGACTTGTAAGAGATTCGATCCCAAAAAACCAGATGCACGAATCAGATAATCTCTCAACAATTTGAACCACTTGATAACAAGGGAGGCTCTAGTCAGTGGTGGACGTTTGCTTTGAAAAGTGTAGAGAACCGAGTCTAAGGAGGTTATCAGAAGACCCCAAGCTTTTGAAAGTTGTACAAGAGAAAAATTTCAGAAAGGGGTGACTGGGAGACAGCTGAACAGGTGAGAGGGAGTCGAAACCCAGGCAGGAGCGGGATGTGGAGGCAAAGAGGCCTGCAGTGTTTGTCCCTTCCTTAGCGATCCCTGACCACACTTCACTTTGACCTTGCATAGGTGGGTGACCCTCTAGCTGCCTTACAACAAATATCTTCTTTTATGAGGGAATTTAAATGAGTTTCTGTTACTTACAACTTGAAGAAGAAAAAAACCTAACTAGAACATGAATAATTACCTTAGCTTTGAGAATCTGGGTATGTGGGCAGGGGAGAAGTGGGGGTACCCTCAGGTTATCTCTTACATCCATGAACAAAAATATAAAACAAGCAAAGTGTTTAGATTTTTTTTAAAGTAAAAAGTCCATCACAATTTTAAAAGAGGAAAAAGAGATAACAGGAAAGAAATAAGAGGGGAAGGCTCTTTACCATCTGTTCATGTGTTGTGATTAGCAATTTATTTGCTGCCAAAAAAAAATCACAGCCATGCCATCTCTATAGTCAGTCATGGAGAAACACGACACCCTAAAATGTTAACAGGGATGACGTTGGCTAATCCACTCACACATTCAATTCATATTTGGAACGAATGTCAGCACTTTGCATGCTGTTTCCTAGGGTAGATGTTGTCCACAGTTAATACTCATGCTGAGCTCAGAATAAGTACAAAGAAGCACCAAATCAGAAAGAGTACATTGTTGGTGATAAGAAAATAATATCAACATGGGCAGGAAAACTAGGACTGCAAATTTTGCATTTCAGATCAGAAAAGCTCAATCTTTTTTTTTATAAAGCTATTTGTGGGAGAATGATTGCCTGGGAGTTGGTCCAAAGTAGGCATTTATATTTATACAATCATTGCATAAACTGTGGGCCTCTTCTTAAATTAAGCGCTTCTAGAGTTAGCGGTTCCATTCTTCAATGGTTGTGAGTGAATCACTTTGCACAACACTGGCCGTACTGGAGTTTTCTTAGTGATGTTCATGCAAAGGAGATGAGAAAATCTCTGAAAACACATTTCCTTGTTAAGGAACTGATTCTGTTGAGATGCATGGATCAGTATGCATAGTTATAATTGTTTGCTGTGACCTTAATGGCATAAAGTTTTTCATACACTTCCCAGAGACTCTCAGATGCTTTGGTGAGACATTTTCTGATTCTTCAACCCAAGGTCTATTCATCCTAATTTTTCTCTGATTTTAAAGGTATTTTAAGCAATAGAATAAAATCACAGGAAAGTGGTTGCCAAGATATTTTTATAATATACTTCTTCATAATCAATATTATATCTTATGTACTTAAATTGTTAATGATTTATGGTGAATTTTGAACTTATCAAAAATATGATACTTAATAACCTCATTGTCCCCCTAAGGGGCATTTGCTTTTACCATTTCATAGAGAAGAATAAACTTCTCTGAAATAAATAGCAATCTCCAAGCTTCCTGCCTAGCAACTTAATAGTAAATTCTGGAAAAACCAGAGAATTACCTCAGGATAACATATTTCTACTGCTTATTCAAAATAAAGATATGGAAATGTATTACAAAGCATTATGAGATGTATACCTTTGAAGACGATACACATTTTTTTTTTCCAATGAGAAACTACAGTTTTAATGATGAAGCTTGTCGTTTGGAGACCCTAACTGAGTTAGGTATGAATAATTTATATTCATCTATGTTGAATGCCTAACTCTCTGGCATGTTAAGTGTTCCAGTTATCTGGACCAGACAAGTGCTTCATTCTCATTTTCTGGGGTGATATTTTTAATGGTTAAATATATCTGTGGATAGTTCTGCCTGATTGCTTACAAAGGACTTGCTGATTCCCCATTTAAACTCACTGAAAGAAGTTAGCTCAGTGCTCTGCTGTGTTAAAATTTATATTAATCCTGAAGGGTTATATTGAATTATGTGAGTGTGTTTTTATGATTGTTTTTATCTTCTGTAGACTGTGGGGAGAAGACTTCAGGTAATAAGGAAATTCTATTTTGCATAATTAAGTGCCTTTGTTCTCTCTGTCCCTCTCATAGTCAGCCGTAATTGTATTTATCTGACGACTGGGACATTTCTTGTGAGAGAGAGAGATCTCGGCATAATGAAGTGTTTTGAAGAAAACAGTGTGCCCATAGGTGCACAGCAAAAGGCGAGGCTTCTACTTTTTCAAGATAAACTTTTATGGGAACTGTAGGCTGCTTTCTATTACTCCTTACTTAGAGCTACTTTTCTCCTTCTGTCAAATGTGGAAAAGTATGGAAAATTTGCAGATGGGAAAATCATGAAGACTAGCAGTTATTTTTTCCCTTAGTATTTCTTACTTATATATTCAGAGTAATCCTTTTTTCCTTCAATGCCATACCCTTATCAGGAAGGAGGTGGCAAAATTTTTATTTTTCTTTTGCTAGAATACCAACTTAAAATGAGTTTATCAGAATGTAACTGCATCGCTAATTAGGTCAAGGAGCATCTGTAGTTGGAAACAGAGCTTTTAAATGTACTAGTGGAAGAAGGCAAGATGGTGACTGGAGAGGAGGTCCCTAAAGCCTCTCCCAGAAAACACAATTGAACGGCTGCCCAGGAGCCAAGAAAGAGGACCCTGAGTGACAAAACGGCTGTTGAGAAATCCACAAGTCGCAAGTAAACACCTGAAGGTTGGAGAGAAGGGGGCGAGTGGGGGAGAGGGAAGGGAGCAGAGATGGACTGCAACAGAACACAATCACTGCTGACTATTCGGAGTGGCGCAGTGTGTAGGAGGGGAGAGACTGCGGGGGAGCCAGACTTTGGAGCTGCATGCCGGGGTCGGAGTTTGGGAGCCAGCCTCTGGAAATTTTGAGTGGTAGAAGGGCTGAGTGAGGACTCTGAACTGCAAAGACGACACCCCAGCTCTAGACCCCCTGGAGACCTACACAGGGCTGCAGTTCCTGTTCCCAGCCCGCTGCAAAGGCGACCCTGTTGTCTTGGGCCAGGCCCACAGCTTTGGACTTATGGAGCATACACTTCCTTGTGCACCCCAGGGTTCTGAAAGCAGTGTGAGCCCATAGACAGCCAGATCCTGAATCAGGGTGGGGAAGAAAGGCAGATTTGAAAGCATTCCCCCAAGCCTTGGACCAGCTTCCCCAGCAAAGGGCAGAAGGCAGAGCTGCCCTTGGAGTGCCTTTTGTTGGCCTCTCCCCAGGATATATGCGCATAGCCTCCAAACACAGTAGGAGATCAGAAACAAGAAATAACCCCCCTCTCTCCCAAAACTTGACCCCCAGTGCCACCTAGTGTCTGCCCTACAGCAAGACACCACAAAAGCAATAATCTGGGCACTGAACATAAAGCCCTCGAGGAAGAACCCAGCGGACAGGATGAATTCCTTAAAAACTAAAACTCCTCAGAAAGAACATGAAATTAATGGAGAAGACAGCTTCTTAGACCTAGAAGGGTCTGATTTAAGTGACAGAGAATTTAAAGCAGCCATTCTAAAGGCTGTGAGAGAAATGAAATCACACTGGCAGAACACCATAGCTGAGATAAATAACATAAAAAAGGATATGAATGACATAAAAAAGCAACTCTGTGAACAAAAAGACCAATTTAACAAAGAAATTCAAAACATAAGAAAGATTGAGATGGAAATGCGAGAAATAAATAATATGATAAAAGAAGTGAGAAACAAAATAACTGTCATAGAAACAGGACCAACCAGATGGAGGAAAGAATTAGTGATATTGAAGATCAGAACATGGAAACAGCTCAGAAAGAGGAAGAGAGGGAATATAGAACCAAAAAGATTGAAAGAACTGTGCAAGAACTATCTGATTCCATGAGACAAAACAACATCAGGATAATAGGAATAGAAGAGGGGGCAAAGCAATCTACAGAGAGCATACTCAAATCGTAGATAAAAACTTTCCAAACCTATGGAAAGATCTGGAACCCCAAGTTCAAGAAGAAAACAGGTCCCCTAGATACCTGGACCCTAACAGATCTTCTCCAAGACACATGGTACTAAAGATGTCCAAAACTAAAGACAAAGAGACAATTCTCAAGGCAGCCAGGGAAAAAAGAACTACAACCTTTAGAGAAAAACCCATCAGGCTGGCATCAGATTTCTCAGCAGAAACTCTGCAAGCCAGGAGAGAGTGGAATTCAATATTCAAATATTTATAAGAGAGAAACTTCCAGCCAAGAATAAATTATCCAGCAAAATTATCTTTCAGATATGAAGGTGGAATAAAGACCTTCTCAGACACCCAGAAGCTGAGGGAATTTGCCAGCACGAGGCCAGCACTCCAAGAAATACTGAAGGAGGCTCTTCGACCTGAAATAAAACATCAGGAAAAATGGAACAAAGTTGGGGCAACAAGAAAGAAACAAAAATAAACGAACAAACAAACGAACAAAAAAAAAGAAAGAAATAAGTAATGGCCACAGGAAGTCCTCACATATCGATCATCACTCTAAATGTTAATGGACTGAACTCACCAATAAAAAGACACAGAGTAGCAGACTGGATTGAAAAACAGAACGCATCCATACGCTGTCTCCAAGAAACACACCTCAGCCATAAGGACAAACAGACTCAGAGTGAAAGGATGGGATACAATACTCCAAGCAAATGGTAACCAGAGAAAAGCAGGAGTGGCCATATTGATAACTGATGAAATAAACTTCAAGTTTAAAAAGATAGTAAAAGACAACGATAGACATTACATAATGATAAAAGGCACAATACAACAACAAGAAGATTTGACACTAATTAATATATATGCTCCCAACCAAGATGCACCAAAATATACAAAGAAACTACTAACAGATTTGAAAGGAGAAACTGATGAATACACAATCATAGTGGGAGACTTAAACACCCCGCTAACAGCCATGGAAAGATCATCCAAACAGAAAATAAATAAGGAAATATCAGCTCGAAATGACACATTACAGCAATTGGACATAATTGACATTTACAGGACACTTCATCCAGCAAAAAGAGACTACACCTTCTTTTCTAGTGCACATGGAACATTGTCAAGGATAGACCACATGCTGGGACACAAAAGTAGCCTCAGCAAATTCAAGAAGATTGAAATCATACCAAGTGTATTCTCAGACCACAAAGCTTTGAAATTGGAGATCAACTGTAAAAGGAAAGCAGAAAAAAACACATATACATGGAGATTAAACAACAGCTTATTAAAAAAGGACTGGATAAAAGAACAAGTAAAAGATGAGATTAAAAAATATATAGAAACTAATGACAATGAAAATATAACGTATCAGAATTATTGGGACACAGCAAAAGTGGTAGTACTACAGGCCTATCTTAAGAAACAAAAAGAATCACAAGCAAACATCTTAGCATCCCATCTTAAAGAACTAGAAAAAGAAGAGCAAGTAAAACCCAAAGTCAGCAGAAGGAAAGAAATAATAAAAATTAAAGCAGAGCTAAACCAATTAGAGAACAGAAGGACAATAGAAAAAATTAATATAACGAAGAGCTGGTTCTTTGAGAAAGTCAGCAAAATTGACAAACCCCTGGCGAGACTAATCAAAGGACGAAAGGAAAGGACACAAATATCCAAAATTAGAAATGAAAGGGGAGAAATTACCACTGATACCACAGAAATACAAAGGATTATAAGAAAATATTATGAAGGACTTTATGCCATGAAATTTAACAACCTAGAAGAAATGGACAAGTTTCTAGAAACTTATAGC